>JAQMYJ010000021.1:16237292-16251905 GCA_030014305.1 Clarias laeviceps | reverse complement strand
GCTACTTTATGCAAAGTTTCTGTTATAGGCTAAATACCTTAAAGATAATTAAAACAGCCAAATGTTGAAAATGTGTCGATTTTTGAAGCAACCAATTTCCATGCAGTAGTTTACATTCATTTATCAAACTGATTTTATTACTTGTAATCCATTTTAGATTGATGGGAGAAAAATGGTTCACCTTTTACCAATTTACATGATTTTGCATTGCAGTTTATCTAAGTTGCACTTTTGGATGGTATGGAGCCAATAATCCAAGAGAGATGGAAGGAAGTAAAACAACAGGAAAAACCAAACTGTACAGAAGACAAGTGTTTACTTTTAGCTTTACGTTTAGTGTTTGAAGAATATTTCTTCTTTCCGCCATTTTGTCCTCTGCTATAGAAACTCTTAAGCCTCCTAAAAGTCCTCCTCGCTACTCTTAATTTTTTTTTTTTTACCTTAGGAGCTGTTAGGGCTAAGATTTAGTCTTAAATTTGAGGGGAAATTCTAAGAAAATGTCATAGCTGACATAAAGCTAGGAGCAACTTTTAGGCTTAAGAAGCTTTGTGAATACGGGCCCTGATCTCCTGATTGGGAGCAGAATTTTGGTCCTCCTTGAGAAGAGACAATCGAGATGTTTGGATTATTCAGGGGTTATTTCATAATGTACCATAAGAAATGTAAATACAGTATAACATGTAAATGTATATAAAGTGAGCAAATAAGAACATGATGAAAATGTGGTCAACCAGAAACCATTGACATTTTGGGTTTTTTTTGTCTACAAACTGGTTTAGAGACAAACATGGTTGTAAATAAAATCCCTTTGTCATCCACTTTTATAGAGAAAGATAAATTATTGTACTGAATCAGTGAAACCTTCTGCTAAGGACTAGGATATTTTAGGCTAAATCCCAGTTGGAGAGTAAGAACACACCCAACTCAACACAGAAAGACTGATTCAGTGTTTTGCACGTCTTCAGATTTTAACCATGTTAAATACTTGTGGTTGGAGTTGATGGGAACGTCTACATCTGCATTCTAAATATAAAGAAGCCTGAAATATTGTAGATGGAGGAGTGCTGGAAGATGCCCAACAAGTGTGTTTAACATTGTTAGACGTTACAGAAATAGATTTGTTGCTGTACCAAAGCTGCATTAAATGTATTTTTCTTAGGTTTCCAGTAATTCTGAAATCTGTTACAGATTTTTATTACACTACTACTGTTACTACTAAACAATCTCCAAATATTTTATAAGAATATCACTATTTGGAGGTCCTCAGTTTTAGGGTGGCAATAACTCTAAACTCTCTAAACTTTGCATTCTGGTTTCCTGGTGGTCAGTAAACTTTGGGTACTTACTACTTATTAGACTTTTCCTTCTTGTCAGCCAATTGTCTTCTTAGCTTGGTAGGAAATACGTTAAGATAGCTTAAAATTCTTTGCAGCTTTGGTTTCCCTAGTTTCCCTAGTTCCCAGTTTATCAGTTCAGTTTACTGATAACATAGTACTGCAGTCCACAACATCTACCACACCTTCACAGTCTACTGCTACAGATTGTTTGCCAGTTGTTTGCCAACATATCCTGGTTCAAAGTCTCTGTCTTTTCCCCATCTGTGAAACATTTTGGGCTGTGAACTGTTTGTCTGTTACAAACAGAAAAACTGCCTTCCTCCATAGGTATTCCAAATGACGCACACCTCCTTTGCCAGGTACATGCTTGCTGCATGATGACTGCAGCTCTCAGACTCAGAGGGTGAGAGGGTGTTAGCTGATGCTAACAGCTCTTGTATTCTTGTCTTGCCCACTGCCAGCTCCAATACACTGCATGCCAACCAAGGAACAATCCTTCCACTATTTGATTAGCCATCAGACAAGACCCTTAACCCTATGCCCTTACAGGCACTGCAAGGGAGTGGGACCCTCAGATGAAAAAAGAATGATTTGCAAGAACAGTGGGGAATCGAAAGGGTGGCTTGAGATTGGGATTTCTGGAAGGTTGTCTGTCAATGGTGTGGTTTTAAACCTTTAATCAGTTTCAGTTTTAGGGAGCCACCTAAGACAATTATAGGTCTAAGGCCACCTAAGAGCAATTTGTTTTATATAATGTTGGAATAGACAGACTGTTAAAGTTTGACTATGAACAAAGTCAGTGTTCATATCGTGCCTTTTCTACTGTGATTCTACAGTTACAGAACTGTAATCTTATTGGGTCAAACATACTGTACATATACCTGTAAGTGTAACTAATAATAGGCAATTATAGCCCAACTCTGCTGACACTGCTCTCCCTGGTGGTCATGTTGCACCACAGCACTTTTTTTGATGACAAATCATGATTTGTCATCATTCCCTTTTGTAGGTATGTCTTGCCACCATTCGTGTATATTACTGTTTCATATCTCTTATTGTCCTTTGTGTATCTAGGGTCCTTCTGGAGAGACAGGACCATTGGGAGAACGGGGTCACTCCGGACCCCCTGGACCACCAGGTGAGCAAGGCCTTCCTGGCCCTTCTGGTAAGGAAGGAACCAAAGGAGATCCTGGTCCTCCTGGTGGACCAGGAAAAGATGGACCTCCTGGATTGAGAGGCTTTCCTGGAGAGAGAGGACTGCCCGGAACACCAGTAAGGACAAAGTGTTAAGAGGAATCATATAACCCTGTCTCAGATTTGCTTTATTTATCATGATTGCAGAATGCTGCTTTTATGATCAGTTCAGAACCTTGTGACTGCATGACAACTGAATATGTAGTAGATGTCTTCATAAGTTATTTATTCTCTTAATAGGGTGGTGGAGGACTGAAAGGAAATGAAGGCCCAGCAGGACCTCCTGGACCAGCTGTTAGTATTTAAAATCACAGAAGAAAAAAGTCCATGAATTACATTTATGTCAGCGTCTCTTAAACTGAATTGTTATGTAGGGATCGCCAGGTGAGAGAGGCTCTGAAGGCACAGCTGGCCCCATCGGCCCCCCTGGAAGACCTGGACCTCAGGGACCCCCTGGAGCTGCAGGAGAGAAAGGAGTGGCTGTGAGTCTACAGCTCAGATTTACTAAAAATATGAAAATTTTAATAAACTAAACATAAAGTGGTGATGTAATTTTATGTTCCAGGGAGAGAAAGGCCCAGTTGGCCCACCTGGTCGTGATGGTGTTCAAGGCCCAGTTGGGCTTCCAGGTCCTGCTGGACCTCTTGGTGTTCCAGGAGAGGATGGTGACAAAGTCAGGAACCAATTTACCTCTACTCATAATCAGAAGATTAATCCCTGGTTCAGTTCAGTGGCAGTTTTTGCTTAAAATTATTTGATTTAACTTCTGACAGGGTGAGGTTGGAGAGCATGGGCATAAGGGTGCAAAGGGAGCCAAGGGAGAACATGTAAGTAGATATACATACTGCAATTGTACCAAAGGTGTTTATTGTTTATTTGAATTGTTTATTTTCATTATTATTATTATTTTAAATTATTTTAATTCTATAGTGTGGACGTCCATAGAATGCTTCATTCACATTTAAATGAAACCTGCTTGTTAGTTTGCCCTTAGATTTTAGATTTAGTATTTAGTTATATCTCATATAATTGCTGCTTGCTTCTGTAATTTTTCCAATTTTGCACATAGTGTATTCTAGAGTGGCACGGTGGTGTAGTGGTTAGCACTGTGGCCTCGGCCCTCCAGGGAGTTTGCATGCTTTCCCCATGGTTGGTGGAATTCCTCAGGGTACTCTGATTTCCTCACACAGACCAAAGGCATGGTGAGCAGGCTAATTGGTGTTCCCAAATTCCCAGTGCTTGTGTGGATTGGCACCCAGTTCAGGGTGTACCGTGCCTCATGCCCCAAGTTCCCTGGGATAAACTCCAGGCCACTCGCTACCCTGAAGCCCTATAGAGAATGAATGAAAGAGTAAGTAAGTGTATATGTTTTGTTCATTTTTTAATAAGATGCATGTTTATTGACAGGGTCCACCTGGTCCACCTGGGACCATGGGTGGTGTTGGACAGCCTGGTGCTGCGGTAAGCAGAACTCTTTCCAATTTATCCCATTAATAATCTAACATTTAATTGTATTTTCATTACCCATTAGTAAACCCTACCCTTCTGTGAGCTTGTGCCAGAATTATAATTTTTTTCCAATTTATCAGGGTGCTGATGGTGAAACGGGTGCCAGAGGTCAGCAGGGTGCATTCGGTGCTAAAGGAGATGAAGGAACGAGAGGATTTCCTGGTCCTCCAGGCCCTATTGGGCTACAGGTATTAACATACAGTATATATCAAGCCCACTCACATTCAGAGATTTTTACCTTACAGAAATGCAACTCTAATATATTTATATGAATTTTAAAATATAGGGTTTGCCAGGCCCAGCAGGAGAGAAGGGTGAAACAGGAGATGTTGGACCACTGGTAAGTTTTGAGAATTTCTGTGTGCTGTGATAAAAATTAGACATGAGCGTATGAATCGATAAACATTGCTTTGTTAAAGTATTCACGTCTTTGAACATTTCCACATCCCAGGCTCGTTCCCATAGAACTTTGTTGATCAATTTGGGTTTTGTGATCTACCTCTTAGGGTCCTCCTGGACCTCCTGGACCCCGAGGCCCAGCAGGTCCTAACGGTGCTGATGTGAGTAATTTAATGTGTTATATTACGTTATAATCTACAGAGTATCCTTAGTCTATAACAGTATAAAGGGAACTTTAATGCTTTTTTTTTTCCTTTTTACTAATCAGGGTCCTCAAGGTCCCCCTGGTGGTTTGGGTAATCCAGGTCCACGTGGAGAAAAGGTAAATATGCAACATACCTTGTTTTTCTATGGAATCACATATGCCTTGAGCTGTGCTGATGGGGGATGTGATATGATGTGTTGACAGGGTGAACCTGGTGAATCTGGACCACCTGGTGTTGGTGGAGAGCCAGGAAAGAAGGTGAAATTTTTTTTTTATTGATGTTCTTGCTCAAAAAATTCAAAGCTGGTAGATTTTGGATTAATATTCGATTTGGTTGACTATGGCAGGGTCCAAGAGGAGAACGTGGTGAGAAGGGTGAGGGTGGGCAGCCAGGTACTTCTGGACCTCCAGGTGGAAAGGGACCTACTGGAGATGATGGACCTAAAGGAAACCCTGTAAGTATTCAAGTATGAATCGACCTGAATAAAAAGCGGACTCAAACATGATTTAGTAGTAACTTGCTTGCTTCTGTTAAAGGGTCCTGTTGGTTTCCCTGGCGATCCTGGTCCTCCTGGAGAAGTTGGACCTCGAGTGAGTACACATTACAGTTCCATCTGGCCTAGTTCTGTATCTGTTTCAGGAACATATAAAGGGCTTATTATTTTCTTATTTCTTTAACAAGTAAACACAGGTCTCCCAGAGAGAGTGTGTGTGTGTGTGTGTGTGTGTGTGTGTGTGTGTGTGTGTGTGTGTGTGTCAATGCCCCAGCCGAAATACCCCTCAAATAAAGCACTTCTCATTCATATCTCACTGCAAATGCACTGTTTTAGTGTCTATGTAAATGAGCTACTGCTAAGCCACGCCCATGAACGAGCTAGGGGAAGGGCTCTTCTTATATGAGCTTGATTTTTTTATTTTTTTGTGAAGACCCATCTGAACATCTAAGCACGACTAAAACATACATTTTGCATAATAGTTGCCCTTAATAGTTATCGTAATGTTTTTGTATCAAGGGCCATGATGGAGCAAAGGGAGACAGAGGAGAGGATGGTGAGCAAGGAGAGGCAGTAAGTGGGATTTTTTTTTGTCATACATTATAAGTAATTTAAATGTACCCCAAGTACCCAACCTTCATGTGTAGATGGTGATGTGTAGCGACTCTGCTCATTTATACACTAGCGATAGAGACCAGCTCTGCAGTGGTGAAGAAGCCGTACTTGGTTTCTGGTTTATGGCTTATTTTAAACCTGTGTTGAGCTGTACAAGTTGTATCTCTTGCAAAGTTCCTGCAAAAGATCTACAGCTGACCTGAGATACGCACATGTTTCCTTGCATTAAAAAGTCTGTGGAAAGAACATCTGTATTTATGGTTTATTTGTAATATTAAACTGCACCAAGATTTGACAAAAAAAAAATGCATTTAATGCACTTTACATTTTCTCTCAATTATTGTTCACAAACAAATAATACCCAGAATGGCCATGTGACAGAAAATGAAATTAATGACTTTTCTGATATTCTGCATTTTTGTTATTTCCTTCTTATAATCATTTCAGGGTTCACCAGGACCTCCCGGTGAAAATGGACTGCCCGGGCCTCCAGGAAAAAGAGTATGTCTATACTCACAGTATAGAGTTTTTAAACATAAGTTAATATAAAATAGTTACATCCTTGCAAAGGGTTGAGTGCCAGTGAGTGTCATATTTATTGCTTATGCCTATTTCTGCTCAATATCTATTACCAATCCTCATGTTGGTTGCATAATACACTGTCCTGATCTGGCCTGGTAGCATTTTTGCACAATACCGTGATGCTAAACTGATGTCCGATCACGCTTTATGCAATTTTAGTAACTGACCAATTGTTCGCTTTTCTAAAATACAACCAATCATTTTTAAGGGCCCAGCAGGCACAAGAGGACCTGAAGGCCGAGCTGGAGAGAAGGGAAGCAAGGTAAAGAATATATCATTCAATTATTTTATAGGAAACTTTAATACTATAGCACTTTTGGAGGAATCAGTCATTATACTTCACTTTACTAATGTGGCAGAATTGTATCATAACAATTACAATATAATTTGGGAACTGAAGAGACTGCGGTCCCAAATAGAAATATTTTGAGTACCTGAGTCTATACAAATATTAGTATGAAATGAAATATTAGTATTAGAATGAAATCTATCTCTCAATCTTTTTTTTGTTTACTTTTTAACCCCAAGGGGAATTCAGGAGCTGTCGGGGCCCCTGGGAAGACAGGCGCCGTTGGGCCACAGGGTTCTCCTGGAAAACCAGGAACAGAGGGTCTGAGAGGACTGCCTGGCTCAGTGGTATGTTCTCACGTCATCTACTTTACTAGCCAACATTTTTTTTCTTTGTTTCTTTGTATAGGCCTTTTTTTTAATAATATGAGAAATTAGATATAACACCTTTGATTTGCTTCAATCCATTGTGATTAATTACTAAAACGATCTAATTCACAATGATTATCGATTCCTCTCAGGGAGAACAAGGTGCTCCTGGTCACACTGGTGAGAAAGGACCTGATGGACCAATAGTAAGCCTTTCTCTAATTTCTCTAATAAAAACACATGCATACTGATCTAACACCCATTTGGCAGTAAAGTTAAATGAATGCCATGCCTATTCACCACTCATAGGGTCCTGCAGGTTTGCCAGGTCTGCGTGGTGACTTTGGTGCTAAGGGTGAAAAAGGACACTCAGGTATTATTGGGCTGATTGGACCTCCAGGTGAGCAGGGAGAAAAGGGAGACAGAGGATTACCTGGACCTCAGGGATCATCAGGAGCCAAGGGAGAAACTGTGAGTGACATTTATACAGCCTCACCAACCTCAGATTCTGAATGCGTTCCCTGCATTAATTATCATCATAATATTTGGTCCCCATATAACATGAAGTGTAATATGACCACTTCAGTTTGAGTACACACACCTGACTGGACAGTTTCATTCAATAAGCACGTGTTGCATATCATATGCTGTGCTTCGTTCCAGGGTGTGTTTGGTGGAACTGGGCCTCTGGGTCCTTCTGGTCATCCTGGTTCCCCTGTAAGTATTTATTAGGAAAAACCTTCTTTATATAGTACAAGATACATAAAATAAGTGCAAGGTTCAATTTGACAAACTTTTTACAGGGCCCAAGGGGAGTTAAGGGAGCAAAGGGTGCTACGGTGAGTAGCTGTCAATCTTTATCACAGATATGACAGTATAACATTAACAAGTAACAAATATTATGTTAATAACATCTTCAAAGTTGTGAGGATGTGTTTGCTATGTTTCAGGGCGGAGGTGGTCCCAAAGGAGAGAAAGGTGTACAAGGGACTCCTGGACCCCCTGTAAGTTCACCAAACAATAAGTTTGATATAGAATGATATAAATATACCTGACTACAATTCATCCATTAGAACAAACAATGGTGGAATAATGTACTAAAGGAAGAAGATGGAAGATGATGACCAACACCCTATCAAAAATATTTAATAATTGAAAGTAATAGAGGGCTACACCTCTTAATAATGTATTCTTCCTCCAGGGACCTCCTGGTGATGTCATCCAGCCCCTGCCCTACACAATCCCCAAAAAGTCCAAGCGCTCAATTGACGCCAGTCAGATGCTCCCTCAAAATGATGAGGTCGCCCCAGCTGATGCCACAGGCACCGAGTTTCTGACCGGCAATGAAGATATGGAGGAGATTATGGGTTCTCTGAATGCTCTGCATGTGGAGATCGAGAGCATCCGCTTCCCGCTTGGAACAAAGGAAAGCCCAGCCCGCACGTGCCTGGACCTCCAGCTGAGTCAGTCAGAATACAAAGATGGTATGCTTATCTCATTGTTACCATCGTTGCAGCTAAATAAGGAACAGTGATGCTGTTTTCTCATGATTCCAGTAATACTAATAATACAGGGATGTTTGGAACCCAGACTCAGACTAAACGTGAGACTGTGTTGTTGTTTATAGGTGAATACTGGATCGATCCAAACCAGGGCTGTGCTCGTGACTCCTTTAAGGTTTACTGCAACTTCACAGCAGGTGGAGAGACATGTCTGCATCCTGCCAAGGACATGCAGAATGTAAGTACAGAAAGATTTCATGGAAAATATTGGGAAAATATATATTTATTTATGGTACAGGTTCATCAAACGTCTGCATTCATGTGAGATAAGTTATGGATTCTATGGTCTTTCTCAAATCTCTCAGGTGAAGATTAAGTCCTGGCCAAAGCAGAAGCCTGAGTCGTGGTACAGCCAGTTTGATAAAGGAAGCAAGGTAAGCATTTTCTCACCTAATCTCCAGGTGGAAATGACAACCTGTCTTGATGTCAGATCATCACTAAAATTTCGAGTCAGGTTCGATACCCAGCTACTGAATGCAAAGCATCTACAATCCAAGCCTGTGTTAGCCAGGAAGGGCAGCCGGTGTAAATCCGGTGCCACTTTGAATGCGGATCGTGACGACTTAACATGAGTCGCCGAAAGAACAAGTAAAGACACAAAATAAATTTTCCAACCAATTAATCCAAGCCAAATTTTTATATATAACACATAACAAAGATTGTTTCAAGACCAGTTACTGAACATAGGATGACAAAACAGTCCACCAAATTTCACCTTGAATGGGCTTTCAGAGAAAAACCTATACAAGCTCAACCTCAAGACTGTATCCCACATATTTCCTCAGAAACTTTGCATAGCTCAGGATCCACACTACATTCATCTACTGGCAAAGCATTGCAAGGGGAAAAGGGTTCTCAGGTTCTCTGCTCTTCCCTTTTTAGCCTTGGCACAAAGCATAACATAATTAAATTCATGTTTGGTTAATAATTTAAATGCACAGCGTTCACTCAATGGTGTAAAAGGTCAATTTCAACGGCTTCAGTTAATGTAGCAGGTAAAACAAAAAAAAATTTCTAGGTGATATGATGGTTTTTAATGGGCATAAACAACACTCCCAAGTGACGGAATCACAGAAAACAATACCTTTTTTTTTTTTTTTACATTTGCTCTATATACACAAACATATTGAATAGGAAATGAAAAACTCAAGATTCAAGGGTGGCATTAAGCATTCAGGAATTACAACCATTCAGGAACAATTTTCATACATACACACACACACACACACACACACACACACACACACACACACACACACACACACACACACACAATCACAGAACATTTTATGGCCTGTTCATGACTAGCAGATCAAGCAGATAAAAAGCCTTGACAAAAAAAACCCAAACCAAATAAACAGTGAGAGCAAAAACGCTGGGTGTGATCAATACAACATTCATAAAAAGAAGGAATTAACTGGTGAACTCAGCAACGCAAACTTCTTTTGCAACATCTCTTGACTTATTTGACAAGTCAAGATCACTCTTGAGAACGTAGGTGTGTCAATGTCAAAGTCTACGATCAAGAGACAGCTCTATAAAGTAAACACAGACAGGGTGCAAACTACTGGTAATGCTGAAGAAGAGACAGGACGGATTAGATTGTGCCAGTAAAACTTTCCTTTGGCCTGATTAAACCCAAATTAAATGTATGCAGAAAGAAAGGAACAGCTGATGACCCAGAGCTGACCACATTAACATGGTAGAGGCAGTGTTATGGCATGCGTGTGTATGGCTGCCAGGGTAATCGGGATCACTGGTGTTTAGTGATGACCTGACTGCTGATAAAAGTAGCAGGATAAAGTCTGAAGTGTATCGAGCTATACTCTCTGCTCTGATTGGATGGGATGCCACTTCACATTGCAGATGGATAATGACCCAACACATACAGTGAAAGCTACACAAAAGTTTGTCTAGGAAAGGAAATGGGATATTCTTCACTGGCCAAGTCAGTCGCATGATCTCAACCCAACAGGGCTTTTCACAATGTTACTGAAGACAAGACTGAAGGCAGAAAGACTTAAACAAGCAGCAGCTGAAGGCCTGCTAAAGCATTTTCAGGAAGGAACCTCAGCATTTCAAATTAAAATTTTATTTGTCATATACACAGCCATACATGGTATGATATGCAGTGAAATGCGTATTAAATGTATTTAAAAATGCATTTGTATTTGGTCATGTGAATGGTTAGTGCCATATGGTTGTATGCTCATATCTTTAGTGCTCCTTTACAAATTCAATGTGGTCGTGTACAGAAGCCAAATATCCCCTCAAAAATCTTTTGTTCCAATATCTATGAACCTGACTGCATTCCCTTTTGTTCAGGTTAATTGATTGGCTAATTAATTACTATAACAAACTTCTACAGGGTTGACATCACTAAAACATTCATTTTGGGTGGAATCGACTTATCATGTATTCTACATGTATATGCTCATTTCCATAATCCTGGATTGCACCGTATATGCAGAAGAGATGCTCTTCTTATTTCTTACTCTGACCTCAATGTTTTTTTTGTTTGTTTTTTTATTCAGCTCTCCTATGTGGATGCGGATGGTGAGCCGGTGGGTGTAGTGCAGCTGGGATTCTTGCGGCTGCTCAGCATCCAGGCTCATCAGAACTTCACCTATCACTGCCACCACTCAGTGGCCTGGGCCGATAACACTGCCCCCGACAGATATCAGAGGGCACTGCGCTTCCAGGCTGCTAATGATGAAGAACTCACCTATAGGACCAGTCCCTACATCAAGGCACTGACTGATGGCTGTTCTGTAAGTTTTGACTTTTCTTTCCAAAATATAAAAAAAATCACCAGGAAATGAATGGCAATTAAAATAATTCTGCTTGTTGTCTTATTTACAGTATCGTAAAGGTTACGGTAAGACAATTCTGGAGATCAACACACCTGAAGTTGAGCAGCTTCCTCTCATGGACATCAAGATCACAGACTTTGGGGAGACTAATCAGAAGTTTGGTTTTGAAGTCGGACCCGTCTGTTTCCTGGGATAAACTTACAGAACCAGAGGAACACCAAAACCAGACACAAGTGACACACAGTAACTTGGATTCACTCAGAGGTGCATTTATCTGGCGCGGATGCGTGCTGGAATAAATACATGTTAAAAAAGACGATCTAAGATGTGGACACATGCAAACACACAAACACACACATAGAAGTTATTGTGAAGCAAAGTAAGAGTACAGATCAAAGGGAAAAACAACTATAAAAAAATGTGAGATGGAGGAAGCAGAGCTGACGAAACACACCTGTAGAGATCAGCATGCATCGAGTGTTCTGGAATGAGCCAACGCCATAAAGAGGCAACTGCTAAAGCAGCGTTTCTCAGATCACCTCGTCCTCATCTTTCTTTCTCACTCGTTTGTCCCCCAGGTGTCTCTTCTCCTCCACCTCTGTGCTTCAGCCTTCACCACCGTAATCTTACCTAAGCCCTGTGTGATCACTCCGTTTGAAGCTATTGTTGTTTCCCCTTTGTTTCTAATTCTGCGCAGCAGAGATCTGTAAATCTGTAAAGCCTCGACTCCTTGTACATGCCTTGTAGAGTCATTAAAGCTTATACACACTGTCTATCGTGTGCACCCCATGGACCCAGGATTAACTCAGCAGACGAGAATATGTTTTATATATATATATATATATAAAGAATAAAACTCGAGTTGTGCTAGTTTGTGTCAAACAGACTAGTGTCAGCATTTCTAGTTCTATAAATTGGTCTCTGTATTTTTCTGCTTTATCGTGGAATTCCTCGTCTGTGTTGTGAAGTTCGAGATCGCCATCCTGTGCTTGTGTTTTCTCCGTGTAAGCTTCAGTTCACATCACTAACCTCTATCATTACCTGCTCATGCTGACAATGTGAATTAGAAACCCTTTGTATAGAAATCATGTTTTATTGTATTTATTTTTCAGTCATTAAAACAAGGTGATGAAGCAGAACGAACCCTTTTACAGTACAAAATAAAATGTGGTGTTTCACCTGGAGTTAAATGTTTATACACCTTACTGCATGTGAACAAACGACAACCTCAGTGTGTACATCAGTCAGGTGACCTGTAGGGGCACTGTGTTACAACAGCAGGAAGAACAGGGGTAGAACAGAGGTAGACCTGGAGTAGAACAAAGGCAGAACAGTAGTAGGCCAGGGGCAGGACAGGGGCAGAACAGGGGCAGAATGGGGTAGACCTGGGGTAGACCAGAGGCAGAGCTGAGGCAGAAGAGGAGTAGAACAGCTGTAGCCAGAAGCAGAACAGTGTATACCTGGGGTAGACTTGGAATAGACCAGAGGCAGAACAGCGGTAAGCCAAGGGCAGAACAGCGGTTAAATGGGGTAAACCAGAGGTAGACCTGGAGTAGAACAGAGGCAGAACAGGGTCAGAATAGCAGTAGGCCAAGGACAGAACATGGGTAGAACAGGAAGGCCAGAGATAGTCCTGGAGTCGACCAGGGACAGAATGGGGAAGAACAGAGGCAGAATAGGGGTACCTTAGGGTAGAACTTGGGCAGAACAGATGGAAAACTGATAGACCAGGTACATAACAGGGCTAGAACATTGACAGAACAGAGGCAGAATTGAAGCAGAACAGGTGGAACAGGGATAAACCTGTAGACCAAGGGCCAAACAGGGGTAGAAAGAGTGTTCTAGAATCAGCCAACACCATAAAAGTGGCAACTGCTAAAGCAACATGACCAAATGTCTCAAAACACCTCGTCCACAGATCACCTCGTTTTCCCTCAGGGGCAGAACAGGGATATTCAATAAAATTTTAGTTAAATTTAATTTATATAATGCGTAAACAATGGTCATTGTCGCAAATCAGCTTTACAGAATGAAAAAAAATATGGAAATGAGTTTGAAAAGTAAATATATGGAAATACTGTATGTATAAATTATAATAATCAGATCGTCCCTGATGAACAAGTCGAGGGTGACGGTGCTGAAGAAAAAACTCCCTGAGATGGTAATAGGACAAAACCTTGAGAGGAACCAGACTCAACAGGGGATCCTCATCCTCATTTGGGTGATAACTGATAACAGGGATTGATTTGCAGTCATACTGTGTGTTAGGAGGCTGGAAGTTCAATATAACAGGAGATGTGTTTAAGTTAATATAGAGCCAGTTCGTTATTGGAGGTACAAAACTGTTTGTAGAAATTCCAGATCTGAACTAATAGTCACTTAATCCTCAGAGAATAGCTGTCTGCATCAGCCGAGGCCAGGACCGTCTGGGTCAAGTGGAACTGTCCCCAGTCACCACACGCATCCCAAGCAGACCACACAGGGCTGATCACCAACCAGAAGCAGGGCACCATGACAACTCAAGCAGGTCCAGATGGCACAGGGGTGCCCGATCACTGGCAGCTCAGGAGAGATTAACTATGACAGAATCGAACCGAGGTAGACCAGGGACAGGACAGGGGTAGAACAGGTGCAGAATGGGACCTGCTATCTGGTTTTCTCAGCAGAGTTAAACTAAAGAGAGAGACATTCCACAAAAACCATCTGTTTGGCTAATTATGTACAGAAACCTACTTGCTGATAACCATGCACTGGCAAAGTCACCTGGCAATGTCCTGAGCGTATTTGTTCACATACTCAACTAAAAGCTACACGTGTTACCAGTGGATTCAGAGAATTAAAACATTTTTGCATTAAGTAAACATACATGGCAATACTCATAGTTTCCATGCCTTCTCTTTACTCTAGACATTTAAGTACTTATCTTCTCTACACTGTTATGACACATATTTGTCCCTGTGCAGTGGTAAAGGTGTATCATACTGGTGGGGGAACTGCTGACCTGGTCGCACAAGTTCTCGGATTGTAGAAGTCCAAGTTCTTGGATTACTTTTTTGATGTAACGAGTAATCTAACGCGTTATGTCCGTCATTTAAGTACTGAGTTACTGAGTTACTTTTTCTAAATGTAATCCGTTATTCCGACAATTTATGCAATCCGTGAGCCAGATAGCAGTCATTCCCAATCCGTTATTGTGTGTGTGTGTGTGTGTGTGTGTGTGTGAAAGTCGTCCTACAAGCCCCGCCC
>JAQMYJ010000021.1:16217348-16233225 GCA_030014305.1 Clarias laeviceps | reverse complement strand
GGGGGCGCGGCCCAGGGGCCCACACAACCCATAATCCATCCCTGATTCCAAGTGGCTTATTACAAAATCTCATCTTTGTTCAATATCAACTACGTATGATGCACCAATCATTGGAGGTGTTCTCATCACTGATAGAAAATGTAATAATAAACATACACATCAAAGCATTCATAATGTAAAGAAGAATGTTCCAAAAAGTACATTTTATTGGGCCTCAATAATTGATAATATCAACTGGATAAAATCATTAATTTCATATAAATATCTCATTTCTAACAAGGTTAAAGAAGTTAAAACATTACACTGTATTTACCCGGTTAATTCCATAATTGCTAAATACGTGGACATTGTGGACCTGTGTACTGTACATCCTGCAACCATCAGAAAGAATCTATTCCTCATCTTTGTTTCACTTGTGGAGGTAGAAGCGTTTTGGTGACAACTTGGAAATTATATTTTTTATTTGATTCAGGAATCTTACAATTTTACACTAAAGGACATAATTATCTTTTTCCATCACAGTAATAAATCACTTGAATTCTTTGTCAACGTTTATATTTTAATGGCTAAATTCTACATTCATAAATGTACATTTTCTAAATCCCCTCCTGACAGGGCTGGACTGGGATCAAAACACGGCCCTGGCATTTTTGGCCGTAGCGGCCCAACATGATTATTTAAACAATATGCTGAGGCATATGACACATCAAAGGATATATTATGCACTCACTCTTTTGTTTCAAACATTAAACCACAGTCACCTGCATGGAAGCGAATAACCTTGGTAAAAAAATATACTTAATTATTATTATTGTTATTATACAGTCTTTTATTACTCTTTTATTACGTCTCTCACCACCTCCTCCGAATCAATTCATGGCTCATGAGGGCTGGCCAAGAGGGAGGCAGGGCGTGGCCTGAGATTTCATTGAACTACCTCAATGTCCTTTAAGACAGTCAACCAATGGGCCGCGATTGGTGTCTCAGATACTCAACCGTTGCGGTAATAAATAAATTGGCCTAATAAACTTTTTTTAAAATATTTAATTATGACTGACAGCCCCAGCCAAAAAATGCCTGCCCGGTATGTCCTATGGTCAGTCCAGGCCTTCCTCCTGAACTTTCACCTTTAGTCTGTGAAATACAAAACCTCTTCAACTCCTTAAATCTAATAGAAAATAATAAATCTGTTCTGCTTTTGTCTCAACATTCTGATTTAGTCGATGATTTTTCCCCTTTGTTTTCTTTCCTCTCTTTCTTTATTAGTATTTTGTGCTATTCAATTATTTTATTTCTTTATTTTTTTTTTCCCCTTTTTTTGGTTAGTTATTTGTCTGTTTATTAGTTGGTTTACACTGTTATTACTTATTTGTATATTTTTTGTTTTGTATAACTTCTATTTAATGATTTTTTATAATTCAATCTTTTATACCTGATTCTTGTACCTTTATATCTTTCATATTGTACAGATGTTTTGTGATTTAATTAAAAAGAAAAAAGAAAACTTGCCCGGTGTTACAGCTCGTCCGCCAGGCCAGCAGGTGGCGGTAAAGATCTCGGCTCAGGCCGAAGAAGCGGAATGTTATGAAAGAGGAGGAAGAAGAAGAAGAAGAAGACGCCGATAACAGCAGATCCAAGATGGCTGCGCTCTTCGCCACTTCTCGTGTCCTCGCGAAAAAGGTCTTATTCCCGACTTCTGTAAGTAATTGAATTACGTGCTCGTGGCTGCTGATTGTGCGCGTGTTTGATCCACGCAGAGCCTCGGCGCGTGACCTTCCGCGCGGTTAGAATGGAGGTGTCCTTTTATAGAGGCTCAGGGTCAGTGCTGGTTTTACAGAGGGGTTACTCTGGGTCAGGTACAGGAGTCCAGGGTGTGTGTGTGTGTCTTTAAACAAACAAACAACAAACAAACAAACAAAAAAACACTTGTCCACCTGCGCGCGCGGTTGTGTGTGTGACGTCATTCACCCAGAAAGTCACACATAAGTGTATATAAACTGCATTAAACTATTTTAACACTCGAGTTGTACATACTGTATTCAGAACATTAAAAAAAATTATATATTTTTTTTCTACATTTCTATATTTTGTAATATTTTTATTATGCCCTTATTTGTACAGTATATTTTACTAGTTACATTTATTTTCTTTCATATTTATTTATTATGTATAAGCTTTTATTTTTTAAGGTCACTGGCGGTCGTGAAAGCATTTCACTGCATATCGTACTGTGTATGTGACAAATAAAGTTTGGATTTGAACTTCACCTGAGACCTGAAAGCGTTAAACACCTGAGATTAGTGTCAAAGTCTGTCATTTATTCTGTGTGTGTTTTGTCCTCGTCAGTAAAATGACGTCATCTTCCTACCTGTTGTAAAAATCTCTCCTGACCCCAGTTTTTCATTCTGCCCCTAGTTGTTACCCCCGGGCTGCACCGCCAGCCTCCGCAAGCTTCACTTCTCCATCTACGGGAAAAAGGGAGGCGCCAAAGTCTCGGACACCGTAAGTACTTTTCTTCTTATTGTTTAATTAGACACAAACAGGACTATCTTATTATTATTATTATTATAAAGTTGTTATTCTAACTAAGTGAGGCGCTGGAGCTAACAGAAGGTGGCGCTGTTCTTTACGTTTGGTCCCTGTTCTGATTTGTAACTTGAAGAATTTGAAATAAATATCCGCTCGCTGACTCGTCCCTCCAGGGTGTGGAGTCGACTCTTAGGTGTGGATCCAGGAAGGAAACTTTGGAGTTTGACGTTCATCAAGAAGCCACTAATAACGTTAAATAATGTAGCACTCATTAAAAATAGTAAATAAGTAAAAACACAAACAAAGCCAAGTTACTGACCGCGACGTGACTGAAAACTCGTCTCACGTCTGAGATGATTTTTGGTGAACAATGCACATTCTTTTCTCAGTGTAAGTTATATTTTCACACTGAAAAGACACGAGCGATGGAGTAGTAAATGCAAAACAAATATTTTCAGTTAATAACTTCTGTAATAATCGGATATTTTATATATATATATATATATATATATATATATATATTTTTTTTTTTTTTTTACCAGTAATTAAACAATTAATGATTAATCACTAAAAACTCATCAAGGTGTCAAAATATTAGGCTTTTGGCCAGTTGTAATGTTTTCTGATTTGTAAAACTAATATTGCGAAGCTGTCAGTGTAGCGTGATGTAAGACTTCACGAGTAATTGTTCGGTTTTTCTGCCACGTGTGTTTGTAATCTAATTGAGTTCTTTAGGGCTGCACAATATTGGGAAAAAAAAAACTTGCATTGCAACATCTTTATCTTTTATTTCTTCTTGGAAATATTTATTGCGATATGTAGAAACACAGGAATGTTTATTCGATATCTTAAATTGCTCCACTAAACAAAACAAAAAATTCTAGAATATAGTTGCAAGCAACGATGAGCGGGCCCAAGCACCCTGCGCCATCACCACCCAGAAAGACAGCGGGCACATGCATTTAAACGGGACATCCATTATGGTACAAAAAGCCCCAGATGCTGGAAAAAAAAGCCTCACACTATGGTGTCACTCAATGTGATGTCATAATATGATGTCACTTAATATAATGCCACACAGAAAGTTATTAACCACATCGTCACAGCTGACCCGTTTAAATGATCAAAAATCCCTCTACAATTTTGCATCCTCAATGTCTTTAGTATTTTCATTACACCGCTCTCGTGCTACTGTACCTGTTTAACTCTGTAGCGTGAGAGTGAACTGTCCGTTACTAGTCAATCGATCGCAGATGGACAGATTTTTAAAAAGGATGTATTAAAATACTTGGTCTGCTCACCCAAGTATACTGTATGTGTGGGAAACACTGCCCTGTAATTCTGTCCTTTCTCTGTACAAAGGTGTATAATACAGTGTGTGTGTGTGTGTGTGTGTGTGTGTGTGTGTGTGTGTGTGTGTGTGTGCGGGTGTTGTTTCAGATATCCACACACTACCCTGTGGTAGATCATGAGTTCGACGCGGTCGTGGTGGGAGCAGGCGGCGCTGGACTGCGTGCTGCCTTCGGCTTGTCGGAAGCCGGGTTCAACACAGCGTGCGTCACCAAGCTGTTCCCCACGCGCTCACACACGGTGGCTGCACAGGTACACACACACACACACACCTGTACATCTCTAACACCAGAATTCTAGATCAGTGACTCTGGACGTTCCTATCAGGTTTTATAATTTAGTCTCCTCCAAAAGTATTGGAACAGGAAGACCGGTGGATTTGTTTTTTTGCTGCACGTTGAAATCATCTGGGTTTGAAATCAAAAGATGAAGTTGAGACGAGATGAGGGATCAGAATCTCAGTTTTCACATCCTGGTATTTACATCCAGATGCGTTACACATCTCTGAGCATCGTCAAGTGATCAGAAGCAGTGTAACGTGTACCTGCTGCCCACTGTTCAACCAGTTACCATCTCTGAAGCTCTGCTCTGGGTTCGACCTGTGAAGGCCACGTCTGTTGTTAAAAAGGGTAAACCAACATGAAGACCGAAGAGCTGTCTACGAGAGAAAAGCAAGCAGTTACAATTTTTTAATGGAATCCATTATTGGAAGGGGAAATACAGGGACCAGGTCAGATGATCTAAACCTCTCTTCAGCAGTCAGAGTCAGAAGGTCAGACTGGAGCTCACACAGAAAAGTTTTTAGAGCTGAGATGATTGACAGATCTGCAAGATAGAAAGGATCTGCAGAGGATCCAGATGATACAAGCTAATGGGTGAAGCATGGTGGTCACGCCTTGGGCTTGTGTGGCTGCTTCTGGATCCTTCCACCATTTTTCTTTGTTCTCTCTTGAAGACTTCTCTATCAGGACCGATGATACGATGCATGTAGCAGTCATGACAACGCTTTTAGTTCAGCACTATTTCCCTCTTGGTTACTCTATCTGTCTAAACTATCCTTGTGTTTCTCCAGGGTGGGATCAACGCAGCGCTCGGCAACATGGAGGACGACGACTGGCGCTGGCATTTCTATGACACGGTGAAGGGATCTGATTGGCTGGGAGACCAGGATGCCATTCATTACATGACTGAACAGGCGCCTGCTGCTGTCGTCGAGGTGAGAGAGAGAGAAATGTTATTTTTTATATATCCCTTTCTTTCCATCACTCTGCCTTGCTTTACTTTCCTCACTTCCCTATTCCTTGTATCTTCACGCCTCCTTTGACGTCTCGAGACTGAAACAGGAAGCGGTATCACGTGTTTGCGAAACGATCTGTGAAGTTTCTGCTCGTGACGGCGTAACGGTCCTGGGTTATCTGTCTGTCTGTCTGTCTGTCTGTCTACATGTGTTTGTCCGTCTGAGATTCTCGTTATTCTAGAGCAAGACATTTGAGTGTTTATAGGATTTATTTTTAAAAAAACATAAATTTCGCATCTTATTCAGACAGAGTCAAGGTCACAGCAAGGTTAGGTGTGAACTTCATTTGTAAATTAGGAACATGACGGACTAGAAGTGGTGGTGTAGGTGCAGGAGGTCGTGTCGCCATCCCTGTCTTGGGTGTCGAACTCTGCTTGAATTATTATGTTAAAAAACGATAATTACAGTTAAACCTTGGATTGTGTGTATATTTCGTTCTGGAAACGTGCTTGTATATCAAAACACTCGTAAATCAAAGTGAATTTCCTCCATAATAAATAATGAAAACTCAGTATTCGTTCCACAACCCAAAAATATTCATATAAAAATAATAAATGCAAAATATAAAGTGAAAATATTACAAATTAACATGCACTTTACCTTCGGTAGAGGAGGCGAGAGGAGGAGGGAGGGGGCTACTGTGTAGGACGACTTTCTCACTCACACACACACACAGTCACATTGTTGTAGTAAACAGTACACACGCTCACGGATGTTGACTATACGAGTGACGCGCATTGAGAGACGATTACCCACAATCCCACAGTGTGCGAGAAAGAGAAGAACCATTAGCTCAGTTGTGATCATGTGACACTCGGCAGACAAAGCGCATATCAAGTATATCTACTCGTATATCAAGACCTCGCTCGTTTATTAGGTTAAAATGTATTCAAATATTTTGCTCGTCTTGCTAAATGCTCGCAGACCGAGTTACTCACAGTCCAAGGTCCCACTGTAGTTCCTAATTGTTATTTTAGGCATACGGGTGACCCCAGGTGATTCCCGTCCCTAATGATCAGCTCGTCTAAACCTAACCTTGTGTTACCAGGATGGTTATGCTTACATTTCTGTATGAAGGCTGTTTTTAGACGTATAATCTGGTTCAAAATGGTTCTCTCTCCCTCCATCATGAACTCACCTGAACCCAGCTGGAGAACTTCGGTATGCCGTTCAGCCGCACGGATGATGGCCGGATTTACCAGCGGGCGTTCGGGGGCCAGAGCCTGAAGTTCGGTAAAGGAGGCCAGGCCCACAGGTGCTGCTGTGTGGCCGACCGCACGGGCCACTCCCTCCTGCACACGCTCTACGGACGGGTGGGGATGAGTACCTCGTCAAATCATGTCTAACACTCTGAGTCGGTGCTCAGCGTTGACTCTCCTCCTCACTGTGGTGTTTCAGTCTCTGAGGTACGACACCAGCTACTTTGTGGAGTACTTCGCCCTGGACCTGTTGATGGAGGAGGGGAGGTGTGTAGGAATCATAGCCTTGTGCATGGAAGACGGATCTATTCACCGCTTCAGGGCCAAAAACACCGTCATCGCCACAGGGTAAGAGCGGTCTTCTGCTTTCGCGTTTGTGTGATGATGATGGGGCTCTTTAGTTTCCTGCAGACATTATGATCTTTTTCCTTGACATGACGGAGTCGTTCCCTGTCTCCATCACTGGCATCATGTTTTACTTGTTTATACACCGAGAGTGCTCTGTGTCTCCACAGTGGGTATGGACGCACCTTTTTCAGCTGCACCTCCGCCCACACCATAACAGGAGACGGCACCGCCATGGTGACCCGCGCCGGCCTGCCATGCCAGGACCTGGAGTTCATCCAGTTTCACCCCACGGGTACACTTTAACATGAGTGTGTGACGGACTAACGTAGTATCACAGTCATGACCCGGGAACGAGTTACAGTCACGTAACAGTTGCTTTGTCCCTTCTAGGCATCTATGGCGCCGGCTGTCTGATCACAGAGGGCTGCCGTGGTGAAGGTGGCATCCTGATCAACAGTGAAGGAGAGAGGTTTATGGAGCGCTACGCCCCGAACGCTAAAGACCTGGCCTCCAGGGATGTGGTCTCCCGCTCCATGACCATCGAAATCCGTGAAGGAAGGTACGGTTCTTCTCAAGTCGTGTTTATAATAAAGTGGACGGTGAGCTGGGGGGTGTTTAACAGTTCGATATGCCATCCTCGCTCAGAGGTGTGGGGCCGGATAAGGACCACGTGTACCTCCAGCTGCACCACCTCCCGCCTCAGCAGCTGGCCTCGCGCCTGCCCGGCATCTCTGAAACCGCCATGATCTTCGCTGGAGTGGATGTCACCAAAGAGCCCATTCCCGTCCTCCCCACGGTGCACTACAACATGGGGGGCATCCCGACCAACTACAAGGGACAGGTTCCTGCTACTCCTCATCTTAATTTCATATAAATGACTGAATTGAATATGCGTTTCCGGTGATGTTTCTCCTGCTGAGACTGAGGTAGCACATGTTGTGTGCTTTGTTTCCGCACAGGTCATCACTCACAAAGATGGCAAGGATAAGGTGGTGCCAGGCCTGTATGCCTGCGGTGAGTCTGCCTGCGCCTCTGTACACGGAGCTAACCGCCTGGGAGCGAACTCGCTGCTGGACCTGGTGGTGTTCGGCCGCGCCTGCGCTCTCACTATCGCCGAAAACAACACTCCAGGTAGGCATGAGTGCGGGTTCATAGTGCTGGCCGCGGGATTCAGAGTCGGGTTGAATCTAAAGAGCGGCGTTTGGGTTGATTGAGCAGGTTTGCCAGCGTTGTGGTTTTTACGCTAATTGCTTTGAGAAGTTCTGATACAACTGGAACCAGACATTGTGCGCTCTCGGATGCTTTTCTGCTCGGAGCGATTATCTCCTTTCACATCTTTAATCGAGGAGGCTTTAGCCCTGTTAGACGACCTGTTTGAGGATCTTGTGGTGCTGTTTTGCTGAAACAGGAGAGAAGCTGGAACCCCTGAAGCCGAATGCAGGAGAGGAGTCCGTGGCTAACATGGATAAAATGCGCTTCGCTAATGGCTCCATGAGTACGTCCGAGATCAGACTCAACATGCAGAAGGTACGGAATAATGCAGGAGCTTCATTTGTATTATGATTCGGGTAAAGAAAGAAAGAGGGGAGTTTATACCACAGATACCCAACTGCGGCTGGTTATTATCTAGACATTAGTTTATTTACTCACTCACATTTATGATGCGTGCATATTTTTAAATGGAGGATGTACAGTAGTCTTGCTTTCACACAAACAAGCTACAATATCTGAACTTCCACTCAAGACCAAATTTATAGGCAAATAAGGATTTAAAAAAATATTATAATAATAATTTAGATGTATAATTTAGGATTGATGTATTATTTGAGCTTTTTATCATTTTATATATATAAAAATTTTTATCAAGTCACACACAAACATAATTTTGCCTTTGTTTGTTTTTGAAGGTAGTTACAACCAGTTCCCATCTCTTTCTCTCTCTCCTCAGACTATGCAGGCTCACGCAGCCGTGTTCCGTACCGGAGACGTCCTGAAGGAAGGGTGTGTGAAGATGGACGCCGTGTACCAGACGTTAGACGACATCAAGACGTCCGACAGAGGTTGGTCTTCTCATTTTAAACCAATACGCTGAGATTATGTTCCGTGTATCTTAAGTGCATTGTAACGGTTGAAAGCTGCGATCAAACTTAGATACTTATTATGTTAGTATAATAAATATCTCTGTTTCATCACTGAGCACGAAGCGCGTGAGTGGCCCTCTGCAGGTTACCGCGTGCAGCCCGTTTCTGTGCTACTGTTAGCTGTGGTACTGTAGGTTTTACACACGGTGTGACATCATGCTCCTCTGTGGTGTCGCAGGCATCGTGTGGAACACTGACCTGGTGGAGACGCTGGAGCTGCAGAACCTGATGCTGAACGCCGTGCAGACGATCAACGGCGCCGAGGCCCGCAAAGAAAGCAGGGGAGCTCACGCTCGGGAGGATTTCAAAGCACGTGCAGCTCCGCTGAAGATAGAGCAACATTTCGAGAATCTATTACAATACCTCTTAAACATGGCTGCTGTTCTAACTGTGTGTGTTTTGTAGACACGTGTGGATGAGTATGACTACTCGAAGCCATTGCAAGGGCAGCAGAAGAAGCCTTTTGAACAGCACTGGAGGAAACACACTCTGTCCTACACAGATCCAAAGACTGGAAAGGTATGAATATATCTGCTGTGTGTTTAACTCGAGTCTAAATATTTAGTTTCTGTCACTTTTTATACTTCACATGATAAAACGATTTAGACTGACATTGAGATCATAATGATGAATATCATAGTGCCATATTTACGGCACTAAGGGTTCCATCTTCTGAGACTGTTCTCTCTTAGCTCAGGCTGTGAGCGATCAGGTGCTTTGATTAATTACTCTTAAGAATTTATCTGATTGAAAGTATATAAACTGAGGTCATTTGTTTTGCGTAGTATTTCTCTGTAGCTCACGTATCTATTGATTTGGATACTACTGGTGGTGTAGTATCCAAATTAATAGATACGTGAGCTACAGAGAAAGGGGGCTCACTTGCAGTTCTGGAAATGTGCAGTATCGGACGCTGGATTTGTAGCGGGCTGTTTTTTTCTCTTTTTTTTTTTTTTTTTTCCCTCAGCTTTGTTAATTTGTCTCGCGTAAGTTTAGAACTGTCAAAATAGAGCTGAGGATTTTTTTTTTTTCTAGTCACCATTAATTAATTATTAATAATTCCTTGATTATTAGTTGTCAGTTAAGGAAAATGTGCAATCCTAAATAACCAAACATAGTGCAGACGGCGGGATTTATTTGGCGAGTATCTCGTGGTTCTCTCCGTCATGGGGGTCTGAGTGATGCTGAGAGGAACAGTAATGCCAAAGTGAAAGATGCTGATTTAATGGATTTATGAAGCCTCTGATGATGTGTATTTCGTATCGAAAAATTGGTGTAGACGTTAAAGTGTGAAACTTATTGAAAAGTACAGTGGAACCTCGAATTGCGAGTAACTCGGTTTTTGAGTGTTCCGTGAGATTAAAAGACTTTTTTTTTTATTAATTTTGACTTGGAAAACGAACAAGTCTTGGTTTACGAGCACCGAGTATCATGTATCACACATGCGCTTCTTGTTGTGACGCCGAGCGTCACATGATCACAACTGAGCCAACGGTTCGTCTCCCCCCGCTGGGTCTTAGTCGCATCTCTTACTGGTATAATCAACATCCGTGCACGTGTGTATTGTTTACTATAACACTGTGACCACTGTGACCACGTGTGTGTGTGTGTGTACAGCACGTGTAAAGCAAAAGCAAGTCTCATTAGAGACGTTAAAGATCCATTTTCTTTCTCTGTATCAGCTGCTCCATGTGTGTCTGTATGCGAGCGCGTCATTGGACACCGTGCCCCCCCCACACACACACACACATACACACACAGACACCTCCTACTTTTACTCTTTCTCTCTGCTCTACACAGAAACACTGCTCTGTTGTGATTCTTTTAAAAGTTAAAGTGCAGGTTAATATATATATATTTTTTTTACTTTATATTTTGTGTTAATTATTTTTGTGTTTTTCTTTTTGGGCTGTGGAACGAATAATTTGAGTTTCCATTATTTCTTATGGGAAAATTCTTTGAGTGTTTTGGAATACGACCCGCTTCCGGAAGGAATTATACTCGTAATCCAAGGTTCCACTGTATTTCCTGTGTAAATTTCAGTGTGTGGGCTTTACAGTGTGTAGACATTACAACATTTGCAGCGTGTAAACTTGTGTGGGTGTGTAGGAAGACTTTACAGCGTATATATAATTTTGTGAATAAATTTTATTGTGACTCCTCCAGCATGCAGACTTAATGTGTAAATTCTACTGTGCAAACATTCGCATGTAGACTTAACCGCGTGTAGACTTTACGCACTAAATTTTACACAAGATGAATTGCGTGGACATCATCAACTTTACAGTGTCCATGTGTAAAATTAAGTGTAAACTTTATCATGTAAAGACTTTACGGTGTGAAGACATTACATCATGTAAACGTTAGTGTGGACTTTACAGCGCGTAGACTTTACAGCATGCAGACTTCAGTGTGTAAATGTTCGCATGTAGACTTTACCGTGTGTTGACTTTACTGTTTACAGCATGTAAACTGTGTGTAGACTTTATAGGTTGTAGACTTTGTTGTATGTAGACTTGACAGCTTTAGGCTTTACTGCATGTAAACTGTACTGAGCGTAAACTTTACCGATTCCAGACTTGACCTCGTGTAAACTTTACGTTGTCCATGTGTGTTTCAGGTGACGCTGGAATACAGACCTGTGATCGACGACTCGCTGAACGCTGACGACTGCGCCGCCATTCCCCCTGCTATCCGCTCCTATTAAACTCAGACGCACCTTTCGCTTTTATTTAACAGTAACATGCTTGTTCTACGAGCGCACTTCTGGCTTTATCCCTAATAATGTAACACAAAAAAAAGAAAGAAATCTGCAATTCATATGAACAATATTGTAAAAAAAAAAAAAAAAAAGGCAGATTTTTGTTTCCTGTATCGGCACTTAAATGTAATTAAATTCCAGACGTTCCTCCGTTAGACTGATTACCTGAGCCTCGTTTATCAAGTTTCAGATGAAGGAGTTTTAACAGAAAAACATTCAGATCCTTCAGGATCACCGTGGTTTGTGTCAGTTTACATGTTATTGCCGCACGCGCGCGCACAATTTAATGACCGTTTTCTGAAGCTAATGCTCGAAGTTTCATATTAACGGCATTGAATAAAGAACACAAAAGTAAATCTGTAGACAAACAAACTCTGTACAAAAGGGAGATGTAAAGAATAGAATAACTTGTTCACTTTCCTCCCGCTCTTCTCTTTAGTGTGTAGACTTGACATCTTGTAGACTTGAGCTTTGCCTTTTATGGTCTTGTGTGCGCAGTAAATGCAAATAGGCTACAGCATGAACTAATTCACTGTAAACTTTCTGTAAATCTGGTAGATTTTGTTCCTTCTTCAGTTTGACTGAAATAAAACACATACAAACCTTGATAAACGAGGCTCTGTGTGTGTGTGCGTTTGTATTTTGTTTGTGTGAATGTCTTCGCCGATCTGCTTCCTTCCGTGGGTTAAATTGCTTTCCAGCTACTTGTTTGTTTTGGATGGTGAATCGTAAAAGATATTAAAAAAAAGGACAGTTGATATTCTTTGCATTCCCTGATTTACATCATGCACACACTCCACAGGAAGGTGCCTGATTGGCTGACTTCTAAGTAAACTATACATTCACGCAACATTTATTTATAAAATAAAGTTATATATATGTTATATACTGTTTTTTTTTTTTTTGTTTTGTTTTTTTTTTCAATAATGATAATTTAAAATAAATTGAACTGAAGTCCAGGTGCAGTTCAGAACTTGAGCCTCATCAATATTCATGAGCACAGTGCTACCTGATTTTCTCTGTTTTCACAGTAAATCCAAGGCGTTCGATATTTTGAAAATAAATAAACGCACGTCGCTGTTAACATACTGTATTAACACGCCGCAGGGGATTTGCACATGATAAAAGTGAATCTTAATCGTCTTGAAGCTGATCTGTTTTGTATTCAAGTGCCATTAAACCTGAGTAGAGAGAACCTTGGCATCCAGAGAGCCTTATTTCATCTGAACACTTCCTGTTTTCTCTTGTGATTTGTGTTTTTTAATTTTGCGATGATTTGTAAATATAAGTAAGTGCATGAACAGTAATGTAACATATATTCATGAACATTCTAATTCTTTGCTGAATTTGGGAAATGTCCTTTCTGCCCTTTAATTCCACAGCTTGTCAGAACTTCCAAACGAGTTCTAGCTACAATTTCGATAAAAGTCCGATGCAATTTTTTTGGCGTAATGTTTTTTGGAGAGCGAGGACGCCTTACAAGGTAATTCAGGTTAGCTTGTTACGGAAATGCTAATATTTTATCATTCTATCAATCTATTCAAACTTGGAAAAATAAATTATTTGAGATAAAATGTCAATTTCACTTCATTCATTTTAATTATGTATTACATGGGTATTTACAGTATTTATAAGTCTGTTATAAACTGAGGCCATGAAAACCTGAAAAGCTTTACAGGGCTTTCATGAAAGGTATTTGACCCTCCCTTTTTTATATTGTTGCATAATTGTCACACTTGAAGTCATGGGAAGAAAAAATACACACAATACATCCTTATTTAACAACGACTAAAGTAGCAAACCAGTCGCCACAAAACACATTTCACAATGTAGGTACTTTTTATATATAAAAAATAAATAAACCAACATTTAGAAACCATGTGATAAAAAAAACAAACGTGCACTCAATTATTCAGTTCCATGTTGAACAGGTTTAGCAACAATACTTTAAAGTAAACGTATTGTGTAGACGTTCATTGATCTCTCGTTGAAATTCTTCGTCTTTACCACATTGCTTCTCTTCGATAATGTTTCCAACACCTTCAGTCTTTTGTGCTTTGTTGATTTTCTGGTGTAGGTTAATAGACTTTGAGTTTGATTAAAACATACGTAATTCTCCTTGGTTAATCAATCAAACTATTTGTCTATTTAACTAATGATTTGGTTCAATGTAGACTAGAAACACAGACTATGATTTAAACATCACTAAAAGTTATTCAGCTGTGGAAACTGTGTTGGGTTAATGGTCTTAGCAAGCAGCACACTATGCCACTATTGATATTAACTTCTTAAAGATCGATAAAATATATCCATCTGGAAATGGTTCCATAGACGTTTCAGGTGTGTATTTAAATCAAGAACTGAGGAAACAGCATCAGCGTTGGTCTTCCTCATGAATCTGAGACGGGTCGCAAGGTCATCTCCAAACTATGGCAAATTCAAAAAAGGAGTGCTTTCAATCTCCTTAAGTAGAGTTCATACACAGCTCATCTACACCTTTAAATCAATATCTGGTTGGGTGAAAACACAAACGAATGAAGGTGTTGAAGTGAAGTCCAGACCTCGATGGCATTGAGATGCTGAAATGCCATGTAACATCAACAAGCAATGCTGGAAAGATGACTTTCTCCACTGTGATGTGATGGAATGGATTCAATTCAATTCAAAAAAACTTTCTTTTTTAGGTCTCAATTTAAGGTCTCAGAGTAGTTGTTTAAATCAGTGCAAGTACAGAATACAATTGTTGTAATGATGGTAAATGGAAATAGTCCATTAGTGCATAGTACATAGTAAACATCTGTAAATATCTGTAAACATCTGAATGATCCTACACGATACGTTTAGTTCAGGATATTGTCGCTAAACTGTGCTTTAAATTCAACATGGACCTGAAGTATTGAGTGTGTTATTTTTCCTCCACATGGTCTGAGAACACTACGCCACTACTGATAAATCAACTTCTGGAAGAGATGAGAAGGAAAATTAATAATAATAAAAAATCAGTCTGGACATAGAGAGACATTTCTAAACCACAAGGGGGAGACATTGTGTCCAAAAACTTAGACGTGTGGTAAATCTTCCCGCCAAGTTCTTCAGGAGATTATCAAGGAAAACACACACACGACAATATAATATAGAATGATTCATTTGTGTATTTATGTTTATTCAAAGATAAGTCACACAAACAGTTTAAAACTGATTCTTAAATGTGCTTCTTTACTTTTTATGATTTATTTTTGTAGCGACTCTCTTGTGTTCTCGTATAAAAAACAACTTCCTGACGTCGTACCGCGAATGTACGGAGGTCGAAAATGACGTAATTACGCGGCAAATTCTACGGTTCGGCCCCGTCCCCATTCCTGACTCCGCCCCTTGGACTTTTGTCTCCGCAGCAACAGGATAAAATCACCTCCGTCAAAGCTTTATTTCTGCATAACTAATGAATAAATACATTTTCCACACAGAATTCACCGTTAAAGTAGTTTATGAACAAACATTTATAAAAAACAAAACAAAAACCGCGGCATTACCGGCACGGCAGATGGACCGGAAGTGACGTCGAGTCTCGCGCAAGAAACCGGCGCGCCAAATTTCAAAGCACTTCCTGTGAGAACTCGCTACAGAAGGTCGACCCGAGGCGGCAATAAGAGGCGAAATGTCGGCGCTTCCGCCGGTGTGGCGGGGTGTTTAGGGTATGTCGCGGTTTTATTAAACGCTCCCCGGCTCCGAGACTCGGCCGGAACCGGAGTTTATCCGAGTTCTCGCGATTCATTCGGAGTTTATCGCGTTTAGCGGCACTTCCTGTTTACCTGCTGGCCTTAACACCGCACGCGCGCTGCGCCTGTCAGCAATAAACCTCTGTAATGTCAGTGTTTATGTTATAAAGGATGGTGAAATAAATAAATAACACCGTGGTGCAGATTGTGCCTGTTTTGCGCTGTAGTTAGAGACCAAGAACGTCAATCAGATTGATGTTTAGACAGTTCGGCTAGCGCGCTAGTTAAGGAACTAGCTCTTCATGCTAAACAATAAGCCTAAGCTAAGTCACAGCTCAAGCATCATACACGTTTATAAGATCATCATGGTAGTGTAAATACGGCTAAAGAGTTAGTTAATAGAATGAATTAAACTAGAATTAGAAACAGTTCAAAGGTTAAATCTAATAATAATCTGATCTGATCTTTACTGTAATCAGTGATATTATTATTATTATTATTATTATTATTATTTGAGGTTGAAGTCCACGTACATG
>JAQMYJ010000021.1:16204874-16216695 GCA_030014305.1 Clarias laeviceps | reverse complement strand
TCCCACACATAACTGTTCATAACATCACTTTTACTCCACATTTAGATTTCACTGATGGTGCAGATTAAACTTCAGGCAGAAACATAAAGACTGCAGGAGATTCAGTAAATTCTGTCCAGACAGTTTTGTGTGATGTGACAAAATCTGGCAGAAAATTTTCTGAGACTGGTTTCAGGTGCTCCATTGCATGAAATGAAAAGATATTATTGAAAGACCAATGTATAGACAAAACCTTTCTTTTATTTAAGTAAATATTAATATACAGTGTGTCTTATTTTAGATTAACATTGAATCTTATTTATTAATGCAAAGTGATTCTCATATTCCTAATAAATTGTTTGATTTATTTGCAGGATGAAGAGTGTGCCGTCACCACCATCGTTCTGCTGTTCACATTAATAATAATAATAATAATAATAAAAGAACCCATAGTTTTGCATACAATTAAATGCACACACACGTTTATTAAGTTCAGTGTTGCTGTAAAACATTTCCTCATTAATATTTAATGAGTGCAGTACCTCTACGATGCTGGGTCGTGACCCTGTACGCACATCTGTGTGAGTTGTCTAAAAGGCGGGTGTCGGTTTGGCTCCATTCCCCCACGACCGTGCCAATATGTTCCCCGGGATCCAGCCCTGTTTTCAGCTGTTGAGAATAGGCTCGTCGAGCTCCACGCACAGCCCTGGCGGCGGTGCTCCTCCGGACTCCGCCCACGACCTGTACACCTTCAGGCCGGCGCTGCCGCACTCGGTCTTCAGGCTGGGCCGGTTGGCGGAGCTGTGCGATGTGACCCTGGAGTCGACGGCAGTCTCGCGCGTCCACGCCGAGCTTCATGTCGAGAAGCAGAGCGACGCTGCAGGAGAGGAGAGCTGGAAGGTCCAAGTCAAGGACCGGAGCAGCTACGGTCAGTGTTAATGTGCAGAATAAGCGTTTTATTTTATCCTGCTGGTGATGTCATTAACTTGTCCCATCTGTCGACAGGTACGTGGGTAAACGATGTCCGGATCCAGTCAGGCGTCCTCTTGGAGATATTTGACGGCGACACGCTGACCTTCGGAGGACAAACGGTGCAAGGAAACCCAGAGTTCTACTTCCTTTTCCAGAAGGTCAGCGTCAGCCCTCAGGACTTTGCCGCCATAACCGTCCCCAAGGCGAGTTCTTTCTCGTCCAATATCAACAACCGGATCAGAACCAGCCTGGACTCCAAACAAGAGCCGGGCCTTGACATTTCTAAGCTCTCCATCAACAAAGCCACGGTCATTCTCAACTCCATCGGCAGCCTGAGTAAGATCAACGGCAGCTGCTGGACCTTCAAGAAGACGGACAAGTCCGGTGCACACGACGCACATTCGTTTCAAACCTTAGTGCCGCCTTCGACTCCTCCTTCTCTTTCTGATAGTCAGGAGACCGTGAAGTCCATCCCACCGTCGTCCAAGAGTCGACGCAAATCGGCCCACACCGTGCTTTTGGAGGACGACAGCGCCGAGGACCACGATGGCTGCAGGACCGGCCTGGAGGAAGCGTGGAAAGCCAAAGCCAGCAAGAGGCGGCGTCTGTACAAATCCGAGTCGGAGCTCTTCCAGTCCCCGCCGCCGAACGTGGAGCCGAGTACGAGGCCGCAGCCGGACAGCAGGCCAGCGGTGCCCAAGCAGAGCACGGTCGTATTCAATCAGCTAAGCAACGGGAACCTCAGTCATCCTCAGTTTACTGTTATCCTGAAGCGCGAGAGCGCTGATCACACACCCCACGGTAAGAGCGTCAGTCTGGTGGGGTGCCGGCAGCAGAAGCGTGGCTCTTCGGCTCCTCGAGGCAGGCGAAGAGCGAACAGCACTCCCGTCTGCTCTTCTCTGGTCATCGGAGGTGAGAGCTATCACCTGACCACTCCGCCTGCACGCATGGGCAAAGTGATGAGGGGACACGCCGCGCGGTTCCACGCCGCCTCAACCACCACCATCACCACCACCAGGTGCGTCATCGTCTGTAATAAAGACGTCTGTCATCAAATTCAAGTGTCCATCAGGTTTAAAGATTCCGTTTCCTCCGTACACACCACAAAATAAAACACCCTTACACAGCCCCAGACCCCCAGGGTGGGGGGTTGAATCTCTCCTCCAGTCCTGTGTATGTGGAGATTTATTCAAAAAGTCAAACTGTTTCACCTGTTTTTAATGTGGAGGAAAAAGTCATAACTTAACGAAAGTTACTCTGATAGTAAACTCTGAAGGGCTGATGCAGAAAAATAAAGTTTGACATATAATATAATATAATAGTAAAGATGACTGGACATGGCAGCGGTGTAATGACTTGAATAAAAGTCAGACTCCCAACGTCTCTAATGAGACTTGCTTTTGCTTTACACACATACAGACACAAAATAAAATATGTTTCACACACACACACACACGTGGTCACAGTGTTATAGTAAACAGTGCACACACGTGCACGGATGTTGATTATACCAGTAAGAGACGAGCACTAAGACCCAGCAGGGGAGGCGATTACACACAATTCTGCAGCGCAAGAGAGAGAAAAACCGTTGGTTCAGTTGTGATCATGTGACGCTCGGTGTGAAAACAAGAATCGCGTGATACATGATACTCGGATACATGAAGACTTGTTTGTGAGTGTGATTTTGGGCTTCTAGTTGTGGCTATGGAGAAAAATGGATAGTTTTTGATGTTTTGTATGTGAAGCAGTTTTATAAATCAATGTGTCTGGTCCAACAGTTTTTTTTCCAAAAATGCTTAAAATCCATGCATTTACTTTTATGTCAAATATTTCCCAACATCCCTTAGTTTGTGATTTGTATATTTTCAGTAACACGAAAGTGGCAAGTGATACTAGTTGCCGCTTTCCTTATTTATAAGTCACATTTAAGCCGATTAATCGACCTTTGTTTCTTGAACGGTGCAGGTTTCCGTCAGGTCAAGGCCACTACTGCATCAAAAAAATATCTACACTCCTTAAATTAGAATGTAAGGAACAGAATTGGCCACCGTAGTTCTAGAGACACGAGCCCAGAACCCCGTAATTCATTTGGTTCATGTTGAAATGCAGCCTGCCAGTCAACTCCCGATACGGAATAAAAGTTTAACGAGTAATTCCAGGTTCATTATAACAGCCATCTGTAGGATTATAAAGAGATTTATAATAGCGACATTTTGTTGCATCAAACGCATCAAAAAGTCTTAAAACTCAACTGCGTGGGTCGAGTGTCTGCGAGGACGCAGGCGTGTGTGGCTAATAACACATGCAATTTTCTACTAATTAGCGCTCGCTGTATTGTGGGACTGGAGTAAGTGTGTGTAATGAGTGGGTTTGAGATTAATTCACTTACAGAGTTTGGAGAAAAAAAGACCGACCGTAGGCTTTTAATGCAAACAGTTTTTGATGATGTAACGCGTTTCTGTTGCGCCATTTGGGAGCTTCTGTGCTCAGTATAGAATAGTTTATATCTGAGGCTGATCTCCGGTCACAGCCAATCAAACTGAAAACCAGACAGTTCTGGTCACTGGCCGATTGACAGGTTCATCTTTGTGAATCACCACACAGAAGAATCTGCATTCATAACTGAATCGATCAGACGTGGACTATAGGTGCAGCACATTATGTTGCGTTGTGGTTAAAATGTACACAAGTCAACTAAAAGTAACTGTGAAAAAGTTTGTCATTTGTAGTATGTAAAGTATGTTTCTCATAGACTAATTATGAGAGTTTTGATATCAGGCCATGATCAGCCACTGTCAACCCTCTGAGATGTCAGACTTCACTTCGGATAAGTTTAATTATTCACCTTATTCATGTCACAGTAATGCATTAAACCGTCCAAATAATCAGTACAGTAATGATTTTATCTGCCGTTTAATAGCTGCTGAGTTCAAACACACTTGTTGCGGCTCTACTGATCACATTCTTACACACAGTTACGCTTTTCTCCAGAATGAAAGTATAATATTTGATCCACCAGCTTGTAAATAATTTCTCTTATATAACTGTGAAGCAGTGCTACAAGGAAGTTGAGTATGAGCATCGTTAGAATGTTTACGTTTGTAGACTCCACCCAGTCACGTTTGTAATAATTTGCATAACAAATCCTACTTTGACTAACTAGTACTGAGATTTAATAATCATCAGAAACGTGTCAAGATTATCAACTGTATCACTGCAATAAGATTTATAACCAGGTGGAACTGGTTTAGTCCAATAGCTGTTATCTGTGACTGGTGATAATGTTTTAGTGTGAAACTTAACAGGTAACAGGACAGGACCAGTCGAAGGTTCTGAGAACGTCTGAGGAGCGGTTGGTCATAAGGGAGGCGTTAAGTCCTGCTAACTGCTTCTCAGAACTTGAGATGGAGTTGAATTTTGATGCTAATCATTCCTCAATTATCTCAGCCGTAGCTCAGAGATTAAAGCTCTGGCAGGACCGGTGTTGGCTCAGGTGGTGGGCGGAGCCAGTGGTGTTTCAGTGGTTTAAGCTCTGGCTTATTGCTCAGAAATGGTGAGGGGTCACTACACGCTGCTCTCAGAGTCCTTCTCCGCTGAGATGTTGTAATTCACAGCTTCATTCGTTGTTTTTGAGTAGTAGTTCAAGTCTATCTAAATGTAAAACAGTTTATGACCTGTAATGTTGTGTCTTGGCAGTCGACGGCGGGGCAGACCCAGGAAGCACCCCCCGCCCCAGCCCTCCCACCCGTCTCCCGCTTCGTCCTCCTCGTCATCCAGCTCTTCTTCCTCGTCATCATCATCGTCGTCGTCTTCCTCAGAGGACGAAGACGACGAGGATATGGAAGAGAAAAGGAGGGTGGCGCAGGGCGTAGAGCCGTGCGCGGCGGCGCGATGCCGTCTGCCGCAGCAGGACACGGTGCAGTGGGTTCAGTGTGACGACTGCGACGCCTGGTATCACTTGGACTGCCTTCCGTGCGATCGCAACCGAGCCGTGTTCCTGCACGATCCTAGCGCTGAGTTCCACTGTGGATGCTGCTGATCAGCTCCGCTAATGGTAATTAAGCCAGCGCTCCTCCAGGATCCATGTTTAAGCAATAAAGTCTCTGTTGTCTGACTGCCTCAGCTACTCTCTTTAAACTTTTTAAACCTCAGACTCCGTTGTCAGGTAATACACTAAGCTTTGTAGCATTATGATCAGAGTCAGAGGAGGGATACAGGGCACAACACGGATCACGTCTACTGGATCTGGACCACAGCAGCTTATGTTCTCCTAAAATCAGTTCATGTTTAAGAATCTCCTGGAGAATGAGGTATCTGGGAACCGTACAGAAATCACTAGTAATATATTGTTCATAATACATCATGGTGATGAGGATGATGATGACGACGACGATAATGTTAGCAGTAGAACATTGCAGCATAAGCAGGATGTTACAGTGTAAGGGCTTGGCTTGTATTTGCACCTTATTTTTCCAAAATAAGAAATAATCCTCGATGAGCTACGAGCAGATTTGGTTCTTTCTTGCAACCTTTCACTCTTACTGAATGTTATTTATTATATGTGCAAAAGTGTTTGAACAGTTTGACTCCAAAATGATGATTATTGTAAAGTCATGGGGAATATCTAGGGCATGGTTTCTTTAAGGCGGTAGAAATACAATCGCACTGTATAACTTGGTTCTGTTTTATCAGTATGAGTGTTTGACTCCAATTCAGCTTAAAATGCACCATCAGTCTCGTCCTTAACCTCTTTCATTTCAGGTAGCTGATGATGTCACCTTATCACAATGCAGGTTTGAGCTGCATAACGTGTGTTTGTGCACTGTCCAACCACATACGTTACTGTGCAAAAGTCTTGACACCTCTCTGCACCAAAAAAAACCCTTTATTTTTTCGTCATGTGGTGTTTCTAAAGCGGCAGATTTTTACTTTTTTTTTTATGTAGTGTAATTTAGACCTCCATTTTCAGTCCAGTTCCTGTACCTGACCAGTTTCAGTGGAATGTTTTAGTGTTAAGCAACACTGTGATCTATGAATCATTCAAATATAACAGAAGGACGAGAGCGGAAATGAGGTTGCAGTGGAGGTTGTTACACAAACATCTGTTTTTAAATTGTATGTTTACCCTATCACAGTAAACAAATTGTTTAAGACTTTTGCACAATACTGTATCCGATAAGCCTCGATTCGAAAGCGAGAAATAACGTGCATTACTGGGAGAAGCTTCCTGCACATCATCGCTGTCTCATTGTTCTTGTACAGAAAGCATTCACACAGTTCTAGAGTGTTTTAGTGATTAAAAATGATCTCCTAGAGTAAGTCGATGGATCAGAGCGCTTAAAAGGAGATACATAAGTAAGTTATAGAGCCACTCGTGTGCCTGTGGAGAATAATTAGTCTGAAATTGGCTTTTATCTCATTTTGCAGTCAAACTGTTCATATGTAGATCAAAAGGTCTCGCTGTGCTTCTTACACAAAAGGCAAGACATCCTGCTCAGCACAGTGTTCTTTGAACACCTGATATAGTGTCGTGTGTGTGTGTGTGTATGCAGACATGCACCCTGTGCCAAGGTTGTGAAATGACACTGATGTAGTGTTTGCCTTTTCCACATTCACTTAATATCTCACCCTAACCCTGAGGGCACTTACCAGTTTAGTTGGAGTTATCCAGTCTTCATAGAGCAACAGTTACATTAACAACTATAGGCCTGATACCCACCAGGATGGCTTTGTGGGAACTTGAGGGCTGTGAACACCAGCCTGGAGAGCCTGAGCCCGGCTGAGTAACACGCTCTTATAATGAGGTCATGTTAGTGGCACAGACCAAAAAGAATGTGGGAATATAATTTTCCCCACTTTTTTGTTTTCACAAACAGACCGGAGACTCATTTGAACGTCCTAAGGTGAATTTTGCATAATAGGTGCTCTTTAAATAAAATTAAATGCTTATCAAGTTTCAGGGGAAGTTTCGCACTGCACGCTCACTTTGTGTTCCTTGCAGCACTTAAAAGGCTCAAAGGGCAAAAAAAAACCTATATTAGTATCATTTCATGACTTTGTCAAAGACAGGACCTAATCTAGGTGTTCACCACCACCAAGTAGAAAGGGGTAAATAAATTGTGTTTCACATGTACTCACATTTGCTTTTTGTTGCACCCAGGTTTTAGGGCTTAAATGCTACTTTTTCATTTAAAGAAAATTTAAGCAGAGTACTCAATCTTAATTATATATAAAAAAAATAGTGTAGATGATTTTTTTTTTTTTTTTGGTCTCATAGTTTAAGAACATTTTGAAGAAATTTGCATATGTTTATTAGCCACAGGAACAGCGTTCCAAAGGAATAAACTTTATTTAAACTTTAATTAGTTTTTGTTCAGATTTTCAACCTCAAAACATCAGTCAGATCCAGTGTTGTTCCTTCTTCTTGTGCTCTTGTCTTACTGACACGACACAGAATCAAATCCTGTGGCAGTGAGTGAGGCATCTTTGTTGCAATGCAATCACACTCTAGTGGGTGTCTTGTGTCCATTAATCAGAGCAACGCATGCGGTTATTTACACTGAAAGTTAATTAATTGCTTAGGAATATAGAGAAATATGCCACTATCTCTATGTTATTTTGTACGCTGACGCAGGGAATAAGATCCCGTCTTTTTCATAAATAAACAATTATTTTCTCACATGCTGTATTTTTGTAATCACATGAGCCGAGTGACCGACACACTCATCTCTATTCCTCCAAAGTGTCTGGTGGAAAAGGGATTTACGTCATTATGTCACTGTATAAATCCGTGCACGTCTCTACTTTCCCAGCAATGCTAACGGGCAAGCACAACAACAATAGTGAGCTTCTCCATGGCTTTGCAAGCAGTTCTCCTGGATTTGCGAGACCACTCGGGTGAAAAGATGACTAGCACAAATTTGTGTTGGTGCCGCCATGGACTTTTTCTGTAATTTTTCTGTCTGAGAACACCCTGATGATGATGATGATGATTCTTTCTGGGTCGGAGGTGCAGCGGAGAACACAATAGGTGCTTGTGATTCAGAGCCAGCAAACCATTTTTGTGTCTTGACTGTAAACACAACAACATTGACTTAACTGCTCCTCACACGTGATCTTAAGTCAAAGAAACATTTCACAGTCTCAAATTTCTTTTTAATATTAACGTAAGCTTTGAGTGTAAGCTCTACTAACCGTTAATGTGTTCAAGGGGGGACAAATCGCTAATCAGACATGTTTGTTCAACAATTTAAACAAAAAAATTGACAAATGCTTTAATTTTTGGCAGAGACTCGACATTTATCTTGTTCATATTCAGAATCAGGAACACTGATCAACGTGGAAGCTGGCGAACCCAAGCGAAATCATTTACAGCAATATTTTCCTGGTTAAATGTCGCTGAGCAACAAGACAAAAGCCAGACTCCTGGCATAATGTCCACACGTAGCCAGGTATTTTTAAAAACAGAGATTTTTCTTCTTCGTTTTTAAAAATAATTCTGTCCACACGATCTACGTTTTAAAAATATCTTTGTCCACATTAAAACGCAAAACGCACTGTTAAGTGCTGTTAGGAGCCTCCTTAATCAATTAGAAGCCTAGACAAAACGTCATTACCTGTTGCGTCATTATAAGTCTGACGAGTCCTGTCCGAAACCGCCATTGCAGTCTGTGTCGTCAGAGTTTTGTACAGTATGTAGCTGCAATGAGCTTAATAGTACCTTCAGGCACCTCTGTTTATTAACATAATATGTAAGTAATTGTGTGTGTATGTGCACGCATGCAAAAAGTCCAGTACGCAATGTTAACACAGTCACTAGTTTAATGTACGTACGTCCACCATTGCACAAAATATCCTCATAAAGCTGACGTCAAATCAAGGAGACTGGCACACAGACAATTACATCATCTGCACAAGGTGACGTTACAACAAGCCAAAATCTCTGTTTCCCCCTGTCCACACAACGCCACTGTGGCTGTAACATAATGCAACTGCTGAAAATGTGTATTGCATGAAAACAAACAGCCATTTTAAGAACAAAATTTTTGTCAATAAAAAGCTCAATAACTTAATGAGACGGAGTTAAGTAACATCTTAATTTATAAAAGCATGGTTTTTAGAAATATGGTTTCATTTTGGATCTTGGGCTAGTGCAGTAAAACAGTAGAAAAAAAATAGTGCATGTCCTCTTACTTTTCCTAGAGCAGGGTTGCCAGGTTCTGTGTATAATGGCTATATTTTGCAGATTGATCCGCTAAAATCTTTTTCCCGGCCCCCAACCTCCCCGGTCCCGATGCATCGGACAAACAAGTCTGATCCACAAAGGCCCCACCGTACAACACACAACACCCAAAGGATCTGCTGCCAATGTCCAATGCTAGACACCACAGCACCCCCAGAGGTCTTGTGGAGTCACAGCCTGAGGGGCCGGAGTTGCCCCAGTTTACACACAGAGGAATTCAAAACCTCACTCACTCACTCATCTTCTATACCGCTTTATCCTGTATTCAGGATGGCGGGGACCTGGAGTCTATCTCAGGAGACTTAGGGCACGAGGCAGGGTACAACCTGGACAGGGTGCCAATCCATCGAAGGGCACACACACATACACTCACACACTACGGGCAATTTGGGAACGCCAATTAGCCTAACCTGCATATCTTTGGACTGTTGGAGGAAACCCACCAAGCACGGGGAGAACATGCAAACTCCATGCACACAGAGACGGGAATCGAGCCCGGCTGAAATTCGAACCTGGACCCTGGAGATGCAAGGCGACAGTGCTAACCACTACATGACCGTGTCGCAGAATCTAAAACCTATGTGGGTTTAATGTTAATGGTTTTGAACTTATGGCTGATTGGTGTATGAGAGGTAATTTCAGCCGAGAGACAGAGGTTTAAACAGCATTTCAGTGAATCAAAAGTGTTTTTGTGCTTGGTACTTGGTAGCATTGTTTATTTGTTTGAACTTGACTTAAACCTCTTCTTATATTTTTCCACTAGGTATATCAAAATCCCTTGACTGAATTCTTTCCTGTTCCTTCTGACAGAACTGGTTTGTATGCTTCTTCGCTCGAACACGCTTTGTCAGTTCCGTCTAATTCAGGGCTTTAGGATGATCCCTCTGAGCCGTTTCGTTGCAAGTTAATCTTAGGATCACTGTGCTGCTGGAAGAACCGGTTGCAACCGAGTTTTAATGTTTGGCCTACTGTCTTGTGGTGTTGTTTTGGTATTTCTGGATAATCCTCCACCCTACCTTTTGTAATTATATTTATGTTCTTTATCTGATTTTTCAACACATAAATGCAAAGCACTGTTAGCATATGACAAGCGAGCACTGTTACGGCACAATTCTTTATCAGTTTTATTCCTATGGACTTAAAGTACATTGCATCGAACAAGACCTTTACCACTCCTGATTAGGTCCTCCAGCACCATGCTCAGGTAAAAAGGGGGCACGGAGGAGACCCTTATGGGGACAGAGACACAAACAAGGTAAGGAGGGGTACTCCATGATGGACAACCACCTTTATCCAGCCTCCTGCTAGCTAGCACGCGGTCACTCAAGAACACACTTGTTTGTTAACAGCTCATGGTGTTGTGATGTACAGATTGCTTATATTCATTGTTTGTCAGATGCAGAGTTGGAGTTGCTGTTGTTCAAATGCTGACCTAACTATCTACCGAGGGAATTTTGTGCTATGTCTTTGGTCACTGTTTATATTCCTTCATGAGCCAATTCATCAACAGTGTTTGGCAAACTATATGACATCTGAGAGCATCATGCAGGCCTGTTTCTCACAGACGGACTGGGATTTGTTTAAAGTAGTGGGGACTCTGTAAGATTCTTCTATCTACATACAGAAGTATGCTGAATGTGTGACAGGGTGCATTGTATGGTGGGCCAACATCGTGCCCACCATACAAATCAGGACGTTTCCAAACCAGAAGCCCTGGCAGAACACAGTCAGGAACATCAAATGCTGCATGTTTGATCTCTTGCTTTTAGATGAGGCAACAAGGTGGAGTTAAAACAGCAAATATGGACAAAGGAAAGCCATCAAGTTCTGCTCTACTGGTGATGCTGGGTGGATGTGGCTAGACATTCAACACATCACTAGAGACTACATAAGCATTACAACAGAAATAACTAACTGCAATATTCATCTTCAACCTGTCCGTCTCACAGGCAGTGGGCCCTACCTGTCTCAAAACCACCACCATCATCCCAGTTCTTAAAAAAAAGCCCATGTGACTGACTAAATTGCCTTCACTCCAATCATCAAAAAGTGATTTAAGAGAGTGGTTCTGGCCCACATTCAGAGTAGTGTGCCTGAGATGCTGGACCCCTTGCAGAATGCCTACTGGTCTAACATCTACCTCTGATTCCATCTCTGCACCCCTTCACATTACCCTGTCCCACCTAGAAAACAAACTCTTCAAATGTGACTGTGTTGCCAGGACAACACCATCTTGAAATTTGCCACAATCATTGGACTTATTACTAGTGGTGGCAAGTCTGGTGACATGGTGTGAGGAGAACAATATTACGCTCAGCATGGATGAGACAAAGGAAATGATAGAGGACATGAGAAAGGAGACTGATCGGTCATTGATCATCCTTAATGTGGAGAGGGTGAGCAACTTCAAATACCTGGGAATTTATGAGATTCCAATAACCTTGTCTGGACCCTTAACACCCAGCTAGCCTGGAAAGCACAACAGCAGCGGTATTTCTCAAGGAAGCCGAGGAGATTTGGTATGTATAATAATTTTTTTTTTTTATTATTTATTATATTTATTGAGGTAATTTTTCGATTTTCAGACATACAAAAAGAACACAATCACAAAACCAGACAAAACACACC
>JAQMYJ010000021.1:16186648-16197153 GCA_030014305.1 Clarias laeviceps | reverse complement strand
ACTTAAATAATTCTTTTGATTGTGTTAAGCTGCTTTGCGACAATGACAATTGTTAAAAGCGCTATACAAATAAAATTAAATTGAATTGAATTGAATACTGTCACCTTGCACCTCCAGGGTGAATTCCCACCTCTGGCCTGTGTGCATGGAGTTTGCATGTTCTCCCCGTGCTTGGTGGGTTTCCTCTGGTTACTCCAGTTTCCCACAGACATGCAGATTAGGCTAGGTGTCCCAAATTGAGTGTGAACATACTGAGTGTGAATGAGGGTGTGAGTGTGTGTATGTGTATGCACTGCGATGGATTGGCACCCATTCATGGGTGTACACTGCCTCATGCTCTAAGTATTCTGGGATAGGCTCTAGGCCCCCTGCGACCCTGTATACAGGATAATGTAGTATAGAAGATTGAGTGAGTGGTGTGCCCTTCCTTGTCCCCTAAGCTTCCTGGGACAGGCTCAGGCCCCCCTCAACCACACACTAAGTGCATGTACAAAGAACAAACATTCTCTCTGTAGAATGTTTGCACACATATAAGGGTTTAAAGGCATATAAATGGAAAGTGTCTAGGATCTTGAAAGATTTCAGGATTGAACTATGCAGGATGTTTTAAATTTTAGTTCTACTGATAAAACACATGAAAAAATGTCCTACATGTCCCGTGCACTCACAGCTATGGCGTTGACATCACTGGTGTGACCCTGGAATGTCTGTTTGCATTTTCCATCCCTATTGTCCCACAGTTTGGCCAGCGAGTCACAGGCCCCGGAAATGAATGTGTTCATATCAGGAGACAGAGCCAGACACATGCAATCTCCCACATGGTTAAGATAGACTATCTTCTGCTTGCCAGACTCTATATCCCACAATGCACTAGAAGAGAACAGAAACCAGATGTTTAGAACAGCAGGATGGATAAAAGATCCATCACAAACACCATATTAAACCTAGGGAAACTTTGAGACTAATGCACACAATAATTCAATTAAATTAGTGAGATTTGTGGGATCTTGCTAACCAGGCTATAATTTAAGTGCAGTAACATTATTTACCAGGTGGTGTCACCAGAGGAAGTGAGGATCTCATTGTCATTAAGGAAGCGAGCACAAGAGAGGTAACCTGTATAAAGCGATATCCAGCCAGTGATATACTGTACAATCCATAATACTGTTAAATGTGTTGCCAATAAAAAAGAAAAAAGTTTATGGAGAAATTTTTTTCACAATACCTGTGTGGGCATCTAATTCCTTCACTATCTTAACCACAGGTGTCTTCAGGTTGTATATGGTGCACATGTTGTCAAGACCGCCACTGGCCACAAGGTTTCCAGACGGGGAATATCCGCAGGTCATCACCCACGAGGACTTCAGAGGAACCGCGTTAATCTGGTGTGGATCAAATGAACGGGTCATTCAGTTTTTTTTCAGTTAATGTCAGAAAACATAACTTGTACTGCACTTACACAGTGTGTACACTCAGTCTAACTGTTAACCCAAAACTTATTTTAAAATTTTATTTACAAGACTGTCCAAAAGGCTTGACTCCTCCATCAGTTTTTCAAAATTTTATTTGAAATCCACAGACATTCTTGTATTTTTAAAATAGTCTTGAGGAATAGTTCTCCAGGCTTCCATTATTAGTCCGGGTCCTGTACACGAGCAGTTTCCGAGCAACGTTTTTTGTTTGTTAAGCCACACAGTGAACTATGTGATCATTCAAGCATAAAAACATCTACATTCTCATAAAAACATCTAATAATTGGCATGGACCAGTGAGAAACAGGTTCAAATGGGGACAAATGATCAGAGCGGTGATTCGTATACTGCTGATGCTGAATGCTGAGTGGTTAGAACAGATACTATATCTATACATCAGACTATACATCAGGTTGCCATGGCACATTCCTTGTATCTGAAAACCTACTTGGCAATAAACCTGCTAATGATTCTTAATAAGACAACAAAAGTCGGACAACTTTTGTCATAAATCTTTATTGAGATTTATTCTTCATAATTCATGCCTTCAGATTGTATGAAGCGAGGGAGTTCCCAAACATCTAACCTGCCAACATCTGCAGTAAGGAGTCAAAAGTAATATGTGAGTAAATGTGGGTGGTAAACTGTTGGGGGTCTTCTATTGTTGTGGCCCAGCTGCCTCACGATTTGTCATGTTGTGCCTTCTGAGATGGGATGAGATGAGATTTTCTGTTCACCCCAGGTGTAAAGACTGATGACCGTAGTCTTCCTGCCAGCTCGAACCAGTCTGACATCTTGTCTGATGTCTTTCCTCAATGAGGCATTTCCAGCCAATGCTTTTCGCTTTCTGAAATCTTCAGACTGGTCCATCTGGCAACAGCAATCATGTCCTTGTCAAAGTCGCTAAGATCACATGTTTTGGTGTAAATGTTAAGTGAAGCTCTTGAAGCCAGATTTCTGCATGATTGACTGCATGAAGGACCAATCATTGTCTAATCATTGTTTATGGACTGCTAAGCTCCACCTACTAAACTAACAGGCTATAAATGCATAAGTGGACACAAGTGCTGTATGCTAGGGGAGCATTGGGAAAAGTACTCGCATCCTAAAGTAAAAGTAGAAGTCCTCCATTTACATTTCTGCTTGAGTAAAAGTACAAAAGTACCGATCTTCAAATATGCTTAAGTGTGAAAAGTACTGTGTTTGTATTAGCTCACTGTAGCCTTTAAGTCATAGTAAAATCTCTTCCTTTCACTTCTGCATACCAGTTAGCTGTCAGGAGTTTTCTACTATATTTCAGAGTTGTGTTATTGAAAATTCTCTGAAAGAGTAAAGACAAATTCCTGAGGCTAGACATTTAGCTTTGACCATACTTAACATGAGATAAGTATCTACATATTTTTTATAGAGCTATGTAAGCATGGGATCCTTAATTACTTCAATGATAAGTAATAGCCTAGAAACAAATCTTATAGATGAAAAGTGTGTAATACAGTCAATGAAAAGACTGTTGCACTAATATATACTTCCTGTGCAATTTTTCAACTCATTTCAACTAATCCCAAATCATAACCAATGCTATAGACTTGCCTTTGTATCAGTCTCACCTTGTTTCCTGAGTGAGTATCCCAAATAAGGAGTTTTCCATCCTGTGAGGCGCTGACCATTAGCCTGACATCAAGGGGTAAATGAAAAATGTGGAGAAGGATGAGGAAATGCATTTATCATATTTACTCCTGAAACAATGCCACTTAATATGTATCCATAATAATGCCTCCATTGATACTCAGCCCATAAAACTTCACTATGATTGTCTAGACATGATGAATAAATTAATAAAAATATTTTAATGAATTCAATTAAGTCTGTGGCTATTTCAGGCGAGGGTCTGATAAGTGATCTATCTAAGCGTTAAAGTGGATTCAAGATGACCACAAGATGTGAAAGACTGCTGTAGATAAAATCCTCACTAGGCTAGGGAGATTAGGGTTTAGCTGCAGGGGACAATCACAATCACATGCAGAACATACAGATACGGTCTGTGTCACACTGAACTGATTAAAGACTTTTATTTACTTTATTTCACAAACTGAAACGAGTGTCATGCTGCAGCCTATATCGTCTAGTATAAACACAAACAGCATATCTCATATCCCATCTAGCGTAGGTAAAAAAAACCTAATTAAAAGTAATTTCTGGTAATGGATTATTGAATGATCAAGCAGCTTATCACTGCACAGATACTGCTGCCATGATGTCATATTGCAATGGCTCGTTCTCTAGACAGATGACACTCACCTGCTATCTGTGGCCCAGTGCAGCGCATAGATTTTGGCCAAGTGGCCTTTCAATGTCTTCCTGGTCTTCAGCTGTATGGTGGGTGTAAGAGTCACTCCAGACGCAGCAGCAGCCAAATCTGTGTCATGAGCAGCCTTGCGTGCTGTCTAATGCACGAGAGATAAATCAGTTACTTTATAATTTATTAAATGCTTGCAGTTCAGTGTGTGTGTGTGTGTGTGATAAGAGTATTGGTAATTAATGCTACATTTTGATTAACAGAGCTGGACCTCAATTTGTGTCTTCAAGGTTTCCACCTCCTTTTTCATCTTCTCCATTTCACCCATAGCTCTAGTTGGCAGCTGTGATGACTGACAGGACAAGGTGACCAAAAGCAGTGCTTTATAACAAACTGTTGGTGAGGCAGACAGACGCGATAGTCCTGCGATATGAAAACACACATATTAATCATGATATCTTCCTGCTTTTTATGTACAGGTGTGAAACCTTGTATGCTAAAGCAACAAGGCTGGGAAATTACATCATCACACAGACAGGGATTTCTATGTTATGTGTGGCAAGAAGTGACAAAGGTGATTATAGCTGTTAATGTTGACTTAGTAGCACAAATATAATTTTGACTGAATTCATCTGTAATTAGCAAAGAGGGCATTTTTCATGTTGATGAGAATCTGGATAATATGTGGATAATATTTAATAGATTTTAATATAATTGAGAAACTTTGGATTGAAATATGATCAAATGCAATGCACTAAATTGATGTTATTGACTAGCAGTGTGTGTGTGTGTGTGTGTGTGTGTGTGTGTGTATATGTGTTTATTTGTGAATATCTTTAATATTCTTAGATGATTCCAGTACATAAGTTATATTTATTAATAATAATAATAATAATAATAAAATTAATATCTAATAGAAGAAGATTGTTAAAGCTTTCATATGATCTTTTTCGCAGTCCAATATTAAATACTGAACTTTATAAGTTCAGATGTTTAAAATGCACAATAAAATTGTTGATAAATCAAACAAACAAATCAGTTCTTAACATGCTGTGGAATAAACCTTTATTTCAAGACAATATTTCCAGACTCAGACACCATGTTTCTTAAATGTCCTTGTTGGTGTTCGGTGATGTGCTGACACATTCAATGATGTTATTAATGAATTTGTGCAACGCAACCAGTCAGCTTTATACAGATCAATAAAGGAGTAAAGAGTGTTGAGGTTTAAATGCCTGAGAGGCCAAAGGAACAAAGGGGAAAATCAAATCTTCTGTCATCGGATTACTGACTGCTCCTCAGCAGGATGAGTGGTGCGGTACGAGGTTAAACTATTGCTTTTTTAATGGTTAATAGATGCAATTCATTCATTAGAATCTCCACAGATATCAAAAGCATGATATCAGAACCCCCATCTAATTTTCAGTCATCCTTGTAAGGTATAATAAAGGATATAATATTTATTATGTATGTATTATTACATGCTATGATTAACTGACCAACTACTGTATGGTAACGCAAATCGACAACATTTAGCAAAAATCAAAATCTTAACAAAACTTATCTAAAGCCAAAAGTTTTTTAAATGTACATATTAACCCAGATTCAAGTTCCTAATGTTCAGATGTCTACATAATTAGATATTAGCAAATAGACGTGTCAGGTGATAAAGCTCATATAGGTCAGTCTCAAATATTTACAACACAAATAATTTTTCAGTTTTAATCAATGGCAAGAAAATGGAAGACAAATATATTCACAATAACCTACTGCAGAATGATGGGAGCTTGGTCCTACTGATTCAACCATTAAAAACTCAATCACTCACCTGTTTTTTCCGTTACTCCACAAGAATCAGTGTTTCTTTCCTTAACCCGAATTCCCACTTTTCAGCACACCTTGATCCTCAGAGCTCTCTCAAACACTGTGCATTATGTGTTCCTCTTAGACACTGGTGGCAACCAGCCTGTGAAAAACACACTCTTTTCGTCTCCTTTCCTGTAGAGGCAAACAGATGAGGATTGGATCGGATGAAGGAGATCAGGGATGAAGGGATAAGCTTATAGATAGAAATGAAGAGAGAAGAAGTGCAAAAGGAAATGCATTGGTAGAGGAGGGGTAATAGAGAGCAGGACAAGGCGAGAAGATAAGGTGATGTTAGAAATCAGTGTGAAAGAAAAAAAGGGCCAGATAGAATCACTGAGGGTGAAGTGAAACGTTCCTAACAACTGGAGACCTGCTCATGGTACGGGTTTGAGATTTAGCAATTTTTTTAATTCTGTAAAATCTGTGAGATAATCAATGAAGCTTAAAAGAGAGAGAGGGATTAAGTATCACTAATATCACACAGAATCACTGGAACTATATGAGACCTGTAGCAGGTATAATGGTGAGGCATTGTTAGGTATGGTCTGAATAGGCGTGACATCGTCGTTTGGCTGCATTATTTTGCCGGACCTAATGGGTTGATCTTACTTAATCAGGATCTTGTGGGATTTCTGGGGACTCAGCAATCCTATTAAGGAATTAGAGCAGGTGAATCCAAGGATGCGTCACCACTGACACTGAGTCAGAGATAGGTAGGTAGGAAAGAGAGAAAATCACAGCAGTATTCATACACCTTGTGCAGAATAACATTTAATGAGCTTGGCCTGTGCGAACAAGTGCAGTCATGGGTGTGAACTTTACATGCTAAAGGTGTTCTCTTGGACATTATTGGACTTGCAGAGCCAAAACTCTGGGGAATGTCAAATACAAGGTGAGGTAATAACTTTAACCTAGATATCTATGTGGTGTTATAAAAGTGACACCACACTCCCTGAGCCAAAGGTGAAGCAACCAAATAGCATATCTTATAAATTTTCGTAGGTTTCTTAGCTTAGGAATTGGGCAAATCACTACAATTAAAATAATAATTAACAAATATATAATTCCCTGCTTTTCCTGCAAAACTGTAATTAAGTCATGCCATGTGGAGCTTTCTTGAAAGTAAACTGGTGATATGATCATGGGCACCCATGCCTGTGAGGACCAAAGGCCAGCCCATCCAGTCCAATCCCACAGAAAAGCCAATGCGGCACAAATCATTGAAAAAGTCAAAGCTGGCCATGATAGAAAGGCACTAGTGCCCCACAGCCCACCATGCAACCCAGTATACAAGGAGCCCAAGGCCTCCACCTGGCCTTCAAACTTTCCAGATCCCAATGGGATGCGCCAGATAGACATCAATGGATCTGCTGCCAACATCCTGGTGCCAGACACCAAAACACCCCCAGAGGCCCTGCTGAGCCATTCCCTGAGGAGCCAGAACTGTCCTAGTGGCACAAGGGGAACCTAAAATATAAATAATTGTAATGTTAATGTTTTTAATGTTATGACTGATCCATGTATATACATAGTAATGAACTTGGCATAAGCCTGCATGAAATAAAAGCAAAAAACTTCCAACAGAAAAGCCATAACAGATCACACACAAACCTTACTGCCCACTAATGTTCCATTAATGGTCTTGCTGAAAGATTTGTCCAGACAATGAAACAATGGCTTGACACATTCCTGTTGACTCCTGATGAAATAAAAAAAGAAATCCCACAACAGTTTCAACTGTGCAATGGTGGCTTTGGATTGGACTGGCCCTTTTAATACCACCAAGAACCAAGCAAGCTATAAAGTCACAAAGGGCCTACGTAGAGAGACTATGTAAAGTATAGGACAAAATATTTAATATAGATGAACATGTTCTATATGGCAAAGAACTGCTTTTTATCTTCTACGGAGTTCAAACCCAAGATGATGTGATCTGGAAAACACCAGTTGTTACCCTGTACAAAAGCTGGTCATGGTTCACTCCATATGGAAACTGATTATTTGCCAGACATCTAACTCAGCCATGAGCCAACTCCTAAAGTTTCATTGGTATCCACTAAATGGGTACTGGAGCCTTGTGATATCAGTAAGACTATCGGTATGGAGGAATCTTATTACTGCCACTGGTTTAGTTTCATTCTTTATTATGTATTATGATATACATCTTGATCTAAATGTATCAGAACTGATCTACATAAATGTGTCATTAGTAAGAATTTTAATAAAGTGACTCTTTCACTTCATATATTTATTAATAGTAAATCAACTGGCACAAAACAGGACTTCACATTTAATCAGATGCCAGGACCATTGTATGCTGAGTTTAGTACGACATCAAATCATATTTGCTAACTAATGAATTCACTGTTAGAGGAAGTCATTAGTTTAAATAATATTCTTTCCAGGTTCAGGATCATTTTAATTATATTCTCAATTATTTATCACTTAGTGCTATGTCAGGTTGTATACTGTACCTCACACCATGCAGTATTGCTGCGGCGTATTCACACCCCTTCAGTTTTTGTATGCTTGATTGCGTTACAAATTTACATTTAGTTGGATAAAATGTCATTTTTTTGCCACCAATCTACACACAATTATCCATAATAACAAAAGCGATTTGCATTTAACTATTTTCCACGTCCCCTATACAGTCCTGACCTCGCTCCAAGCCATTTTCACATGTTTGGGCCACCATAGGAGTTCCTGGGAGGCCAGTGTTTTTAGTCATGGCTCCGGCATACTGAGAAAACTTTCTACCTTGATGGTGTCCAAGCACTAGTGAAACATTGGGATTATATAGAGACATAAAGGGAGTTTTTACTCTCATTATGTGAGTTTATGAGATGGATGAGATGGAGTTTACTGAGCTACTGAGACCCTTGCACACAGGTGCTCTTATGCATAAAGATCTATGGAGAGTTCCTTCTTTGATTTCCGGTCTGACCTGCACCGTGAATTCGTGTGTGCCTGTCTAGTCATGCCTAATTGATTGGATTTGCCATAGTTAGACTTTTACCAAGATAGGGAGCGATCTTAAGATAAGCAAAGCTAACAGGATGCACTTTAACTCAGTCTAGAGTGCCTTCGCCAAAGTGCAGTCGGACAAGTGCTTCTTTAAAATTAGATATTTCACTTCTCAATTATTAATCACTTTGCAAAATACTGTATATATAATTTTACAAATCTTAAAATGTGCTTTTGCTTTGCATTATGTATTATTTTGTGTAGATTTCGCAACTCATCCTGTAAAAGTCGTGTGTTCATACAATTAAACTCTCTCCAGGGACCATTCTGCACTAATAATAATAATAATAATAATAATAATAATAATAATAATAATAATAAATATAATGTTACAGTATAAAATATTACATTCACTTGTTTTGCTAGAAAACCTGAGACATTTGTGAAGGTGTAGTTAGTGTTTGCTGACGTCTGGTGGCAGCAGAGTGTGTTTACCCCCATACCTGTCTGAGAGCCACACCTTTTCCAAGAATGTGTAAACCTTCTGGGATTAAAATAACACTCCCTATATGCACGAAGCAAATCATTTTACCTTAGTTGTGAGAACCAACTGTCCGATCCAAGCCCTCACGAGAATCATCTCTTTCGCTTTAAACAAATTTTTAAATAAAAATGTAAATAAACAGACAAGTGCAGTGAGAGACGCCAGTTACACAGAACAGAATAAGGAAGAAGTTACTCCATGCATATGAAAGAGTCTGGATTAGTATTAAAGATAAGGATATCTTGTGCAGTACGGCTAGCAAGGTCGGGGTGAAAAAGCTATTACAGGGCAACATTAGCAAAATGACTTGTATAGTGAATTAATCTGATGTGTGAGGGAATCTAAATGAGGAAAGGCTGTAGCTGGACACTTATCAGCTTAATATTAATGCCAGTAGTGAAGTTTAAACCAAGTTGTTTTGATGTTTTTTATAGAAATGTGTAAAACTTTAACTTATTAAGATGTTTCATGACATTTACTCACCATAGGAAAGTAAGGTAAGCCTTTCTGTGTCACATGTACGTCACTGCACACTGAAATTCTTCCTGTGCATATTTTCCGCTTTGGGGGCAAGGGTCAGAGTACAGGGTCAGCCATGATACAGCGCCCCCTGGAGCAGACAGGGTTAAGGGCCTTGCTCAAGGGCCCACATGGCATCTGGGGCTTGAACCAGTGACCTTCTGATCAGTAATTCAGAGCCTTAACTTGCTAATGTGTCACGGGAGCAGGGAACCACTATCAGAAATTCTGCAGTTGAGTCAAAGTGTAATGGCCGCGCCTCGCCTCGCCTCGCCTCGGACGACTCACCATCCCGATCACAGTATCGCCCCTGCCAGTGTTACCCTGTAAGGTACGCTTACAACATACACTACAACAACAACAACAACAAATTATTTATTAATCTTAATTATTTTAATGTGACTCTCTCTCTCTGCCAAGTGCCAGAAAGTAGTCAAACCAGGAAATATAAGAAAAATAGATAATGATTAAAGATATTTCCACAAATTGCACCTATACAGAGACTGTTCCTGGCTACGTTATCCCATTTTGTGCTTTGCAGTTCTCAGGGTAGGGCAGTCCAAGATGCTGGGCTTGTGCACACATGCACACACCACATACTCATACGGCACACACACACACACACACACACACACACACACACACACACACACACACACACATAGTGTCTGTGTGTTTAGTATAGGAAGCATGAGAACACCAATTTCAAAATTCCTTAGCAGGTATCCAGCCGAGAGCGTGTCCTGGCTTGCAGCCTCCTCAGGAACACACACACACACGCACACACACACACACACACACACACACACACACACACACACACACACACACACACACACAC
>JAQMYJ010000021.1:16133011-16160307 GCA_030014305.1 Clarias laeviceps | reverse complement strand
CTGCTTTGGGACAATGTCAATTGTTAAAAGCGCTATACAAATAAAATTGAATTGAATTGAATTGAATTGAATTGAATTTAATTGAACTGCTGCACTCTGTATTGTTTGCTGGTGATATAAACCATTTTTGTTTGTACAAATCATTATTTAAATAATAATAAAATTATTATAGCGTTCTTGACTTTGCTCCTTGTTTCAGAATTGTAAAGTTAGTTCGTTGATATAATTAAAGTAGCTCGTGGAAGGGGAAACTAGCCAGAATTTACGTACAAATAACATAATGAAGTTTATGATGAAGGCCTAATATGAGCTTCCCCTGTTTCAAAAGCTAGCAGCCGCCACTGATATGCTGGTGTTTGCCATATATTACAGCGAAACTATAAGTGTTACATTGTGCTAATCAAATGCCCATTATCAAATTGATCATTACTTTGATGCTTTTCTAAGAAATTACAGTAGATTGCTAGTAAAGATAGATAAGCATGAGATCTCATTATCACAGTTGATATTTATTCAAATACTTGCAGTAATATTACCAAGTCACTCACAATATTTATCTATACCACTCCAACCAATATTCCTTTCATCACTAACGTTAGCTAGGGTACCATATAGGATCCCTGGCTAAAACTTTCTTGGTTTTTATTTTTTTTAACATAAAAACAAGATTTTATGGAAATTTGTCATTTTAGCTCATGAAGGACTCACCAATGATGGACACTGTGCTGACATCTGAAGAGACATAGCGCAGGGTCTTGCTGTTGTAGGCCATGCAGCTGTAGTTGCCGCTCTGTCCTACTTCCACGTTTGATAAAATGAGCGTGGATGTCTTCTGGGGAAGTGCGACTCCATTTAAAAGCCATATGAAGTCAGCAGCAGGACTGGACGTAGCTGAGCACGTAAAGGTCAGGTTCGATCCCTTCTTCAGAACATCCTTAGGAGGATCTTGCGTTTTCTTGATGAGCTCAGGGCCATCTAAAGATTCAGGGGAAAGTTGTGTGATTCATTTGCACAGTTTGACAGTAATAAAAAAAACAGTATTTGACAGGTTGTAGTGGGGAATACATTTCAAACTTTAAGTAAAAGGTATCAGAGGTAACCTAATTAGATCTGTACAATGAGAGGGTCACATGACCTCAGTAAAATTACACCGGTTCCTGGATGTCCCCAGGTTTTGTGAGAGAACTGTTACGGTGTGCGGTATGGAGAGCAGCACCACGAGATGTTTTAATGACAAGAGCCCTGACGAAGGGCTTTAGAGGGGGTCAGTGAAATAGGAGGTGGTGAGAGTGATTATGACACGCACGGGAAGACCTCCCTGTTTGGATTATTAATTAGGAACTAAAAAGGAAACAAAAGAAAACTGAAAACACAAAATAAACAGAGCTTCGCCATCTACACGAGAACTAAAAATGAAACTAAAGATCCTCTCGGGGGCTTCGCCCTTACCGAGGATTTATAGAGAGAGAGTTCTTTTTGTGCTCTGCACTATTAACTGAGCACACAACACGCTGGACTGCTGCGTGTGAAGAACGTTCTGTGATGCAGTGGACTTGTCGTGCTCAGTGTTGAGGGATGTTACTTTTAAAGTAACTAATTACATTTCAAAATTACTGTCATTAAAAAGTAATCAGTTACATTACAGCGTTACTTTCTGATAACAGTAACTAGTTCGAGTACTTTTCCACTTTTCCAGAAAATGAAACTCCTTTGTGATTCCTCATGCATGTTGTTTTAGTCAAGACCTTTATAATTATTCTACCATCATCACTCAGTGAAGTTTGGCCCATAATCTGTTAACTACTGATACCCCCATCTCACCTACTAATACCCCGATCTCACCTACGCGGTTTCGCGCTGTGGACGTAAGTTCGGTTCATCATGATTCACCGCGAGGTTTTGGCTGTGATTAGGTTTCCATCTTTCCTGCAGAACTTCGTGGAACGTCAGGGGGGGTCACTCACGGCGGCTTCTCAGCACGAGTCAAACCGCATAGGTGAGATAGGGGTATAACAGCAGGAATAACAGAGGGGGGCGGGTTATCAGGAGCGGGGCTTGTAGGACGACTTTCACACACTAATGGAATGACTGCTGTCTGGCTCACGGATTACATAAATTGTCTGAATAACTGATTACATTTTTGAAAATATAACTAAATAACTGAGGACTTAAATGCGTTAGATTACTCGTTACATTCGTTAAGTACTGTTCCACCCAACACTGGTCATGAGATACACAGGAACTTTACCAACAGCTTGTTTCTAACCACATTGCTAAAAAAAAGAAAATGAAAATAAAAGAATTTTCTGCTTCACAAACTGCTTTCCAGCTGCCATGCTCTGCATACAGGCTCATATTTTTTGCACACACACACACACACACATTCTCAGCTCACTGTTAGAAACAGTTCACTGATATACCCGGCGTCAGGTGTTTATCAGTGTCTCCGTTTACATCACGCTCACACTGCAGGCTGCTGGTAAACCACACCCTTCCTCCACTTTAACAAACAGCGTCATGCTGACTGATTAATTATTAAAACAGAAAGACTAGAACTAATTTCTGCCCCAGGATCAATCAGGGCTAGAGGGATCTTGAGCTCTAAGAGATCTTGGGCTTTAAGGAGGAAGCTACTGAAAAATACAGACAGGTCTTATAGTATGGTTTGGATTAATCCTATACATGTAATCAGATCATCAGCTGGTTAAAATAAGTAGAGACAGGATCATGAACCCATGACAGGATCATTAGCCTAACCCAAGGCTCACCCATGCCCGCAGGAACCAAAGGCCAGCCTGTCAGGTCCCATCCCACAGAAACGCCAAACATGTCTGATCAACAGAGGCTCCTCCCACAACCCACAGCACTCAGAGTATCTGCTGCCTATTTCAAACTAAAGAACCGCTGCTCACAACAACAGCGTGCACACAATATGATATAGTTTAAGCAATCAGAACGAGATGATCGGACCAAAACCTCCAAAGCTGACAGAGACTCATTCCAGAAAACATGCAGCTGTAGTCTCGTGTGACCATTAAAACATGACCACCTTCACATATCAGACTGCGGTGCTCCATACAGTTCCTGGTCAAGAAGTGGTGCAAACCCTGGCATTATCTAGGTGTGAGTTGGCATAAGAAACCACGCCGCTCATGTAGGAGTAGAAACTCCTTACTGGAAGAGAACTGCACATTTATCAGTAACGTTTTTTGGGTTTTTTTAGACCGATGTTTTTACCTCCTGATAAACATCACTGTGCATTCCTTTCATTGCTTATCAGTCTTACCCAGGTCACATGGAGGCAGTCTGAGCATAAATAGCATTCACCACATTATATATGTTTATCTACAGTTTACATTTTGCAGCCCGTAAGCGTGTAATGTGACACCATTAAAGCAACCGTATAGACAGCAGGATACACTAATAAATGCAACCTAGTGAGGATCATCATCACAGCACAAGAAACACAAACAGACAAAAGCTGGAAAATTAACGAGGTGGATAGATGCAGCATTTTGTACGTAACACACTCTTTGTTTGGAGAGCCTGTTGTTCAAGTGTGTCATAGTGTCTGATTTGCATGGATCACTGCAGGCTAAAGGTTGTTATTAAGTCTGAGTCGCTCCCTTTCTACTGTACGTATGGAGGACTGTATGGACCAGAGGCAGCCGAGTCCCACAGACAATAAACATGATGTTCTTAAAGAGTACTGATAGGTCCTGTTATCTCTGCCCAGGTGACAGCTCTGCTTTTATTGAAATTTGTGCTTATTTTTATGGGGTTCTTAGAAAGTAATTCAATTCGGTTTGTTCCAGCGCTTAGTGAGCAGGATGGTCCATTTACAACATTAAAAGTGATTATATTTTGATTATAATTACACCATCATTGGTGTTCCATCAAAAATTAAATGTTACAGGAAAAATTATTCCTGGGGTCATGGGGGGTGGGGGGGTGCTTTGGTTGTTTTTATTCCTGATATGGACAGAAAAAAAAGTCTTCCAGGAACCATTCAATTTAGATATTTATCATGTTAAAGAAACAGATAAGGTGATGCCTGCCTGATGTATGATAAGCTAAAGATTATCTAAAACCTTTTTTTTTTTTACTTTTAAGGTCTTTTGATGGTGAACTACTAAAATGTGGTTGTTATTATTATTATTATTATTATTATTATTGTGTGTGTGCATATTTTTCCATCAGCTGCCTCATCTAACAGGAATCCTCTTCGAGATGGATCTGCCGCATGTTGTTGATATTCCACAGGAAATGCCTGACATACGCTGACTTGGTTAAATTACGAAAGCTCCCTCACTCTCTGTCCCTCTCCTTTATAAGCTCCTCTTACGATAACAGGTTCCTCCAGTTGGAGCCGGTTGCTTTGGAGTCAGATGGAGGTCCTGTTGAGAGCTGTCTCTTGGTGTCATGTTGTCTCATGTTACTCTACGCTGCCCCTCCCGGGGTGGGGGGGCGGACACACACACACACACACACACACACACACACACCTTGCTTTAGCTCTTTCTCTCTCTCCACATGTTATATCCAAATTACTATCAAACTAAAAGAAATAAAGTTTTCTTTTATAATAGAGCAGGGTATAATCAGTAACCGAGACTACAGTGTATTTGTGTGAACCACTGCAAACTGATGTCCCTCTGACGTCCACACTTAACCGTCCTTTATGTCTACTCTGATTTGTCATGTGCACATTCTTTTCCCTGCTTTTGCTTCGAAATCAAAGCAGAGGATCTGCCATCACAACCACACACACGTGCCACAGCAGCAGGTACACATCTTTGTCATGTGTTGTTGACATGGTCTAATCACACTTCCATGTGCTGGAATTGTTCCATGATCTGCACAGGCTTTGTTCGGTCGCCACAATGTCCACAGTGCTGCGTGGTGCTGTTTACAGTCCTAAAAAGCCCATGTCTGAGCATTGTTCAAAAGAAAAGCTCAGAGATAAATATGCTGAGGCTTTATTCAAGTTATTCATGGTGGAATGCTTTTTTTAAAATAGATGAGTAAACTGTGGCGAGTTAAGATTTAATGGTAGAGGCGATTAGTGTTTCTGTGCTCACACATTATATGCTGATATGCTGTTATGTACAGTTTTCTATTATTTCCGTTTTTGGCAGTATTTATCAATAGGTTAAGCAGAACAGTAATTACATTTACACCAAATTCAAGAATTTAAATGTAAAATAAAAAAATAAAAAAAAGTCTTGGCTCTAGGGTTTAGATTATTAGCAAACACACTTTAGCACACACTCTAGTGAACAGTTTTTTTTTTTATATACTTACAGTTGACAGTGAGGTTGAAACTGTCACTTGTTGAGGATTCCAGTTGGTTGTTAGCTGTGCAGGTGATCGGCCCGAGCAGATCTGTACGGAAAACTCCATTAATGTTGAGCTGGCTGCCATTCTGTGTTATATGGGTCCCATCAGCCACCACGGAGACGGAGTTGTTCTTCCAACTGTAGGTAAGTGCAGAGCCTTTGGCGACACAGGTCAAGGTGACGGTGCTGTTAATTTCCACTGGTTCAGAGATGCTGGAGATGATGCTCACATCCGCTACAGGCTCTACAGGAGACACGTAGATGTGTTGAAGGACATCAGGGAAGGTTTAGAACGTTCCATATAAGGGCGCACATTTACAGTACAGTGAGTTAATCACTTGACTGATCTGAATACTGTTTTTTTTTTTTTTTTTTTTTTTTACAGTTCAGCGATTAAGAACTGGATCAAAAGTATATGTACAAGAAAAAGAAGAAGAGTGGTGAAAGAGTTGATCATCTCAGCACAGTTGCAGTCACACACACCCATTTTAAACGAGTCTACGTTTTATTACTGTGCTCCATTCAAAAGTGGCCACACCCTTAGACTTTTTCTCTAAAGTCACAACCAACAGGTATTTTACCAAACCTTAGCAAAATGCCATACAGTGTTATGACATGTTGTTTCAGCATATGTCTATGTTTTCACTCTTCAGTTTTATCTCTATAAATAAATGAAAAAGAATTTTGTCTGTAATTATCAGAACTCACTCGAGTAAAAACTATGTTATGAACAGTTATTTAATAATCTACTTTTAAATAAGCTACTAATAACCTAATTGCTCAATGTAAACAAACACCTGCACCAGTAGTTATTAATTAGAAAAGCTAAACTGAATATTTTTACTTAAAATTTGTTCATATTTTCACTTTCGCTGAAATAACAGCACTGAAATGGTTTAGGTGGATTTTAACACACTGGGAAAAAAAAAAGCTTAATCTTTATCCGATCTACTTTTTTAATTTCTCATCTGTGATTCACTGATTACTGAACAGGGAGTGTTTTTGGCCGATGATGAAAGAAGCACAACTTCAAACTTTCCTCTATTTTCTACACTTTATTTTTTTTTAGTTTGGCCAAAACATTGTATTGGTTTCAAAAAGTGAATTTTCAGAGATAGGATCATATAACACCATTTTTCACAATAGTGAATGCACTTATACTTTTTTGGTAAAAACATTTATATTTTTATCAGATAAAAAGAAGCACATTTGATAAATACATTTCCACGCCCTTTTATGTAGTGTCTGTAACTTTTTGAATTTAAATCTTTCGATGATCTTATTGTCATTCAGATAAAACTTGGGCCAATTTAGATTTCACATGAAAAGACATAAAACTAAAAAGATTTATTATTCTAAGATGCAAAATTGTTAAGATATTGCAACAGAAATTTTTATCCAAAAACACTCTCATGCAGCGCACTGAGGTAGCTGTGGAATTTTAATAGTATTTGTGTTAACTTATTACAAAAAACAATTTTAACTAAATAAACTATAGTTTACTATAGTTTGTTTTATGGCCACATAACATAAGGTGTGTGGAGCATTTAAACAAAACCAGTCTGGTTAGTAATTTGTGGAGGGAATCCTTAATTTTGCCAGGAATGCTTTAATTTGAGCAACACTTTTTACAGGCCATATGCTTTTAGAAGCTTAAATTAATTTTAGTACCGATACTGATAAAGAAATATGAATAATTTGCATTTTAAACGGTTATTGTTTGAAGAGAGACAGTATTTCATTTAACAGTGAAAATGGCCTTTTTGGGTCCCCATATAAAATCATCTCTCCAAAATGACGGAACTTCAGAAGTAGCTTCTCTATCCACGCACATTTTCTGTATGATATGAATAACATGAAAAGCATTGTGATTAATAAAAGTGATTTGTTGAGCACTGTGTCCTACCCAGCACTGTGAGTCCAGACCGGCCCACCACGGTGCTCATGTCCTCCTTCACGATGGTCACGCTGTACGTTCCGGAGTCCGCGGCAGTCAGCGCGGAGAGCTCGAGCGTGAACGTGTCCCGGTGGTAGGTCACGCGCCCCTCGTACGACGGGTCCACCTTGGCGCTTTGGGCATTGAGCACGATCACCACGACACTGTCGCCGCCGCCTTGGGGGTCGAACCCCCACGTCATCATCTGGTACGTCGGAGAAACCGCCAACGTGAAATTGACGTTTTTCCCCCTGACGCCGCTCACCTGCGCTGGCAGCACCGGCGGGTTGGAGCAGAAACCTGGTGGGTCGTGAGAAGGTTCGAGTCTCAGTTAAACACATGACCTGCACCAGAGTGAGCAGTGCCACACATAACTGCCCTCACCTTATTTTAATTCAGTTAGAAAACAGCTCTATAGGATCCCTTTCTTTACACACACACACACACACACACACGCGCGCGCGTTTCCAAATACCTTCTTCATACAGATGTTTAAAAAAAATGTCTCTATTGTTTCAAGTGATTTATTTACAAGTTATAAGGAGATTTCTGCTCCACTCACCAGTTTGTGCCAGAAGTAACAAAATCACACACGAGTTGTACAAATCCATCGTAACCCGCCTGCACGTCTCAAGTCAGCGCCAGGATCCAGGCTGGGTCATGATCTGTCAGTGTGCTGAGCGCAGGAGGACACACCCATAGGCGTGTGTGTGTGTGTGTGTGTGTGTGAGATCCCATAACAGTCTGACACTATAAACACATACATACACCATAAAGAACAGCGTTTTTGCCCCAGGAAAGTGATATTCGAGCCATTACGGTCATTTAAGATGAAATAAATTGGGCTGGAACTTAAGATATGTCAGGGTTCGGCAAACAGCTTCTGCTAAAAAAAATTAAACAATCGAATTAAATTCAGTTAAGAAGGCGGCATGGAGGCGTAGCGGTTAGCGTTCTCGCCTCCGTGCTTGGTGAGTTTCCTCCGGGTTCTCCGGTTTCCTCCCACAGTCCAAAGACATGCAGATTAGGCTAATTGCCGTCCCTAAATTGCAGGTAGTGTGTGTGTGTGTGTGTGTGTGTGTGTGTGTGTGCCCTGCGATAAATAAGTCTAAGTCTCCTGGGATAGACTTCAGGCCCCAGCACTAATTACAAACCCATAGCGGTCTTTACTCACAGCTAAAATCATTTAGTGCCGATAATATTTATTTATTATCGGCACTAAATGATTTTTATCGACTCTGTAACCTGTTAATTATATAGAAATAAACGGTTCTTACAACACTGAAATGACATTTTAAACTAAATAAATCTTCATTTTTATGCCTCGGTAAGTAACAGGTTGCACATTAATATATAGATTATATATAATGGTTTCTTATGTGTCTTAGAATATTTCAAACCCTTATGTAAACAATGTATGTACCAGAAGTGTTTACATCACCTATCCCGGTGTTTCACTAGTGCTTGGACATCATCAAGGTAGAACGTTTTCTCAGTACACTGGGGCCATGATCAGAAATGCTGTCCTCCCAGGAACTCCTTTAACAGCACAAACATGTGGAAATGTCTTGGAACGAGATCAGGACTGTACAGGGGATGTGGCAATAACTCCCAGGCAAGTTCCTGTAATGTGCAAGTGGTGATGGTGAACGATTGTGTGTACAGTTCCAACAGACAGTCTCTTCCACAAGTCGTCAGTTTTCATGGATCAGGCATTTCACTCGCTTGAATGTCCATGAGAAAGAGTGCAGTGGGCTCTGAGCCACCTCTGTCAGGATCGTTATTCACAGACACACAGCTTTCTTTAAAACATTTGCAACATTCACAGTTTCCTGAGGCAAAGAGTCTCATCACCGTACTGTGCTTGAGGTCTTATGTAAATCTCAACTTTTACACGTTCACTGGAAGTAAAGTCCTCTAAAATATCAAGCTTTTTATTACTGAGCTACTTGTATCCCATAGAGCTGATAGACATGTGGTTTCCTCAGAGCTGAACAAACACACCTTCTTGCTTTCCCATGACTTTTAGAACAACTAGGCAATGTCAACAAAGGTGAAAAACACTGTGTTTATAGGGAACCACACACACACACACACACACACACACACATACACACACAATCCAGAAACCTTTGTATTTTTCAATTTGCTTGAAATATGGAGTTCCTTATAAATGTAACCTAACAAATAAAAGCATTTTTAAAGCTAATTTTCGCCAATCACAGGTAGAACACATACTGAACTATACACTGCACATAAAGAAACACTTACAGTCAGTGTTGTGAGTAATAATTTTTTAATTCACTGTTAGACAGCTCCCCCTATTGGTAAGATAATAAATCTACACACTCTTACCATGTCAAAAGGAAAAAGTTACTCCTTCCTTCATGCAGCCTTCTTACTCTGATTAATGTACTGCTTACACTCAAAAAGTTTTTAAAATGTTATTTATGTTGGTACAACAAATATAAATACTGGTTTTATGTCTTTATGTGTGGCCACTGTGTTCACTGTGTGGGCAGGACAGGCTGGAGATGTTCCTTCACTGTAATGCAGGGAGCAAAAAAACACAATTTGAGATATATTTTTTTATATTTAAAATGCAATAAATAAAACATTATATATTTTTCAATAAAATTGTGAGATCATATCAATTTCTATATGTGTAGACAATGTTATGTAAGGAGAGTCTTGCTTTGCTTACCAATCTGTGTGAGTCCAAGTATGTCGGCACTCAAGTCAGCATTAAAAAAAGCAAACCCACCAAACGATCAACAAAAGCTCTCCTTTACCTGTGATAGCTAAAAATGTTCACCCAATCAAGCAATGCATGATTAAGCTGCCATAAACATTCATTTAGGTGGCACGGTGGTGTAGTGGTTAGCACTGTTGCCCTGCACCTCTAGGGTACAGGTTCGATTCCCGGCCAGGTTCAATTCCTGTCTCTGTGTGCATGGACTTTGCATGTTCTCCCTGTGCTTGGTGGATTTCCTCCAGGTACTCCGGTTTCCTCCCACAGTCCAAAAGATATGCAGGTTAGGCTAATTGGCGTTCCCAAATTGCCCATAGTGTGCACCCTGCGATGGATTGGCACCCTGTCCAGGGTGCACCCTGCCACATGCCCTAGTTTCCTGGGATAGACCCCAGGCCCCCCATGATCCTGAATACAGGATAAAGCAGTATAGGCTTATAGAGTGAGTGAGTGATTGAGTGAATATTCACTTATCCCATTCCTCCTCTACTCTGTTGCCTACCAAGATGATGCCATGGAGCACCTGGAGATATTTGAGGACACCACCTTGGTCTGCATTTGGCTAAAGTGTAAGCACAAGTTTTGCCTCCAGGCTGAAGGGGGAGGGGCCACACATGGTGTTAGCTTCACACTGGTTACTGGTCTTCACACTCCACAAGGAGGTACCAATAGCTGAGGCAACATAGACTGCACTTATTTTTCCCTCTTCTTGTGCCATGTTGCCTGGAGGGCTTTAAAGAGTCCATCACTCAATGTGTGAAGGGCAGATGTGGCTCAATGTAAGTTTTGGGGGCACATTTTCTCCTCTGCCCAGACACACACTAGAATATGACATGGAGGGCCTTAACAGTGTGGTTTTGGCAACTGGGCAAAATGCTTGAGATATGAGTAACAGAGGGGTGCCACACTGTGCTCGTGCCCAAGCCAGATGGGTTTTTGTATGGACCCCATATGGTAAACACGGTTCCTGGATCACCTAGACACGGCATGTTTTTTATTTAATCTGAAATTAGACCAATAGATTCCTTTGTCTTGAAGTATAAATGCAAAGGCCGGCACGATGGACCTGATAAAGTGTGTGATTGGACGTATGGAGGTAAGGCTTCTGGAATTCTACTTTGGTCATGGGCAGGTGACTTTATCTCATGTGAATAGTAGGGATGGGAATCACCAGGGATCAGTCGATACAGAATTAACACAATAATAGGCACCCCATCCAGGGTGTACCCCGCCTTGTGCCCTGGGATTGGCTCCAGGCCCCTCATGACCCTGTATACAGGATAAAGCGGTATAGATGATGAGAGTGATGATGATGATGATGATGATGAGTTTGGAGTCAGTGTGGTGATACGTGAACTTCTGCATAAAAGAACCACTAAATCTATTTCTTTCTCATCTCTAATTCTCAATGCAGATAAAAATTATCTTATTCATTGATTTTATCCAAATTTAACTAAGATCTAACTGTTAATGTCCATCTCCATATATGCAAAGCGTACTTTTGTAAATTAGTCCTAAAACTTTAAGCTGAACAAAGTTAGACTATGGACCTCCATAATTAGCTAAAAGATGGTGAGATTTATGAACATTGAGGTCACCACAAGCCAGAGTCTATTACTGTGAAGTGGGAGTTAATTTACTCAAATACCTGTAATGTCACTTAAATTGGCTGATCGTGCACATAAAATGAGATTTATTTACTTAATATTTAAAAAATTCTCTCAAAAATTATCCTATGAAATCTATACTTTGCATTGGGCGAGATTGAAAACATTATATGCAGTTATGTTTCTTATTAACACATTTAAGGCAGAAAGACAACCAGCCAAAACTGGAAAACTCGGATAGTGAAGGACTCGCCAACACACAAGCAGCGCTTCACACTGGGCACAATTTGCTCTGCACTCGCCTGGCATATGCAGGTAATTTGAGCAGGAAACACGGATCAGGTAGCGATAACTGTACTAAACGATCTGTACCAGACATGCATCAAAGGCTCGAGTCGATCCACCAAGTGTGTGTTCCCCATTGTTCATAATGTGGCCCATGAACTATTCTTTTCTGCCCCCTGGTGGTGTTGGGTGATAAATAAACTTTTCTTCTGTAGTCATGGGGTCACCACAGCGGACCATCCAATCCGGGTGATAAATGTTTTCTATTGATTAAGTTAATGTCATCAAGTCCAGCCCTTATGTAATATGGAATCCTATTTCTAGTGCATTCCGAGATGGTGCTCTTCAGCCTTTTTCTTGCGTAATTAAATTAGAATATATATATTTTCCCTTCTTGCTGTACTGTCATGTAACAATACATATGCATGATACAAATCAGGTAGAGTCTCGTAAGCAGAAAAATGTGTACGCAGGCACCAAATCAGGCAGGGGACACAGATTGGGTAGCCACAGTGCTGAAATTGTGAAAACTCTGAAATGCCTTTTTTGCTCAAATGTCCCCCTGCAAGGACACATGCCTTAAGTCCATCGCTTAGTCATTATTCAGAAGTATTTCAGTGAAGTATAAAGACAATGCAGATAAAAGTTTCATCCAATAAAAGACAAGGCAACAAACTCTCTGTTAAGTCTTTAATATTTTCCATATTCTTTTGTTTAGAAATATTGCACATGATCAACATGCCTGCTCAAGAGCTCGCGCTCATCATTTCTCATCCAAAAATTCCTTCTTCAGAGTCAGATAATGACAATTAATTGGATACACAATCAAACAGTGAACACACGTACATGTCCAGGTGTGCATGTGTGTGTGTGTGTGTGTGTGTGCAAGCATTTCTCTGATGCTGGGAATGAACGAGTTAAGTGCCAAAATGCATCTTTCGTATACTTGGGAATCTTCTCACCTCGACATTAATAATAAGCTCGCAGGCATAACAGTCGTCCAGTACGGGTTGCATTTAGGGGCAAGTCTGATCTGCCAAGGTGCATATTACAGAGCATTTTTATAGTACGCTCACACACACGCACACACACACACACACACACACACACACACACACAAACACTAGAAATACCTGGGAACACTTTATTAGGGACACCTGATCATTCATACAAGACCTTCAGGTAAACCTCCCGACCCATGTGTGTGTGTGTGTGTGTGTGTGTGTGTATGAGTTTATGCATCATGCCGCTGCCACGTGATTGGCTGTTTGCCCCACAACTGCATGAAAGAGCTGGTGTAGGTGTTCCTAATAAAGTGGCCAGTGACTATTTTAATTAAGTGTATATAAGTGAAGACTGGGAAGTATCAAAGTGTCAGTTCACTCACTGGGCCTCAGTTATGCTTCATTTTTGTGATGTCCATGAAAGACAAAGCTCAAAGATGGGTAGAGAGCGTTTCGCAATGTCGGGAGCAAAAAGACTACCGTCTGGAGACAAGTTTGAGAAAAGCTGGCACGATGATGACGCTCTTATGTATTTCTCTTAATTTCCATGATTAAATTTCCCAACTTAAATACACCGATCAGCTGTGCCATTACAACGCAACACATTAGGCCCAGTATTGTGTAGGTTCCCCTTGTGCCACATCCTGTTATGGCTCCGCAGGTCCTCTGGGGCGACGGTGTCTCTCAGCAGGACGTTGGCAGTGGATCGTTTGGGTGCTGCGGGTTGTTGGGTGGGGCCTCCTGGGATGGGACTCTTTTGTCCTGGGCATCCTGGATCGGTTTGGGAGGCTGGGTCGCGGGTCACCACCCGTGTGTGCGGTGGGCTGTGGTGCACTGGGTGTTCTGGTGCCTTTCCATCTAATATGCAGCCAGTATTAACCTTTTTTCAGTCACTTGTGCTGCATTTGGGTTTTCTGTGGGATCAGAACAGACGGGCTGGTCTTTGCTACCAGCAGGCATCAGGTGCCGATGATCCTGTCCCCAGTTCACTTGTAATCAGTGTTAATGTGTTAATGTTACGGCTGATCGGTGTTTGTCTATAACTGATGCTATTAACTGGGGTTATCAAAATGTTCATTAGATTTGTGCAGCCGCTGAGTTGCATGAATGATTCCAGGAGCAAAATCACTGTCTGTTTCTAGTTTGATAAATGAGGCCCAATGTTTGGACAGTTTATTTGGATTACTTTCTCCACACTCAAATATTAATGTTATTATTACTAATATATATTTTTTTAATGTATATATAATCATACTGTAACACCTTTATCCTTATAAACAGTAAGAATCTATGGCACAAAAACTGGTCACTCATCTAAAATCTAAAAGAAACTTCCCGTCCACACAGTCCTATTGCACCAGTGAAAGATGTGGCAGCTAAAGGAAAGGGGGAGATCCTGAGAAATGCCGCCTTAGCGCTGGTCTCAGGTCTGTCCCTTTGCATAATCCTGTTTAAGTAACACCCACGCTTACAGGTTCTGGACCAGCCCCTCGGGGGCACTTTCCGTACAAGGTAGGTAACAGTTTAAGAAGAAGAAGAAGAAGAAGCAAGAAATAAGATTTTTTTTTTTCTAAAAAAAGGATATTTTTTAAGGAAAGCTATATGCTACGGAAGGACAAAAAAAATAAAATGCAGAGAAATTTCACAAGAGAAATGCAGTTGTTGGTTAGTTTCTTTTTTTTTTACACATGTCGAAAAACAAACACTTTCCTGATTTAGTGTGGTCGAGGACCACGTATTGTGCAAACGTCTGATAAAAACATTAAAAAAAAAAGGAAGGGGGGAGAAGGGGAAGCGAAGAGCCTTAAGCCCCTGAGCCGTCATGGTTATATACAGTGAGAGGTTGAGCTGAGAAAAGGCCAGAGACAGAGGCCTGAGATAATAAAGCGGAGGGGGAGAGGGGGTGTATCATTTCCACCAATACGACAGCACAACAACTACAAATGCATGGACGAAGCATGGACTCGTTGTGTGAAAGAAAGTGTGTGTTGTTGGGTTTTTTCCATTGATCTTGCTAATGGTTTTCCACTGGAGAAGACGCTCACCGTTCGCTCCGTCGGGTTGTGTGTGCGGTGTGATGTTGGGTTCCTCGTTGTTGTGCGGTTTTGGCAGTCACTATAGCGTTTGCTTTCTGCTCAGCTGCAAGTAAGAAAGTCTTCAGTTTGTTGCTTTTGGAAGTTTCGCTTCTGAGCCTGTTTTCCCCACAAAATGGAGGCGTTCCATGGCGTGAAGACACCTCTTCCTCTCAGGCCACACGCTTCCGTCTCCGTCTCTCACAAATCAAAGTGCAAGCGCGCTCATTTACCACAAATTTCCTCTAAACAGTCTATTTTTTATGCCAGGCAAAGAAAGTTTGTGCAGAAACGCTGTCTCAGGTGCCGCAGGAAGGAGCTCCGAATCGAAAGCAAGACGGAACGACTCATCTGTCGTGCTGCCGGGCGCTTCGCTGAAAAGGTGCTTGTGCCTGGTATGAAAGTTAACTTTGTGTACTTGCATAAAATATATATATATACATATATATATATATATATATATATATATGTTTGTGTTGGTCAGTCTGTGTAAATGGTCACCCTGACACAGGTAGCGTCCACTGACGGGAAAAGTAATGACGTGAAAACAAGCGGAACAAAATTCACACACTTGGTTATAAATTCAATAAAAACCATGCAAGTGCTGTATAATGTCAGTGGACTCGCTTCACTCTGCCTACTGCCCCACGTGCTCACGTCGTGGTTTTCATCTAAGGTCCTGCGATTCATCCGTGCCCGACTTGATCTTCTCCCACTCGCAGCCCTTATCGTCTAAGTCGGCCGTACCGTCGTCACCGGTTAATGGATTTGACGGTCCCGGTGCGCAAGCAGAATCCAAGCTGCCGAAAGCTCCTCCCATCCCCATGATCTCCGAACCACCGGGCGTGGCGGTCTGCATGATCTTCTGCCTCACCTCACGAATCTTCAGCTGCAAACACACTTTAGAGGGGAAAGTATCAGAGTAGCGGGCCTGGAAAGCGACTGTGGCCTGGGCTAAGATGAAGAAAAGGAAAGGAAGAAGAGGGGAAGAATATGCAGAGGATGAGTATAAAAGAATATGCATTATAATATTTCTTGTTTTCAGACTTCTGTTGGCACTAATTACTGAGAAAGATGAACTGTCACAGAAAATACACATTCCTACTGGACATAAACTTTGTCATCTAATCTAAATGGAATCTGGCTAATTCTTCTCAAGCTTGATTTATGCTTCTGCATGACGTCTACAGAGACGTCTACACTGCTGTCCTATCTACGGTGTTGTGCGCATTTATACTTGTGCGCTGGTGTGTCTGCGTCGCTCTGCAGTTACATCGCTGAACCACTAGTTGGTGGTGAGCTTTCTGTGAGACTGTGGTGCTGAGGCTCCACAAATGATGGCCAGTGAGCAGATTTTGTTGTAGTTGTCGCTACGGAACTTTTGCTGAAATTACAGAAGTGAGAGACGATGTCGGAGGAGACGGTCAGTACTTCGCGCAGGAGAAGAAACATGGAAATGTGATGCTCCCCAGTGGACCCATCATAATCACTGTGTCTCCACAACATGTAGCTGGTGGAAGCACATCACGTACAGCGTAGACTTGACTCAGAGCATAATTCTGGCTCAACCTTTGGCTCAGCCTATAATCCAGAGAGTAGGTTTGTGCCCCAGGCATCAGCATTTTTGTGTATCTTTATATAAACCAAATTCTATCCAAGACCCCGAAGGCAGAATAGGATAATAAGAAGAATTCACATGGGATCCACTGGCAAGAAAAAGTGTGTGAACTCTTTTGGAATCTTATAGTTTTCAGTATTAATTTGTCATAAAATGTAATCTGATCTTCATCTAAGTCAAGAGTATTGACTAATAAAATGTGGCCAATATAATAATCTGTTTCTTCATGTCTTTATTGAGAACAACCATAAAAACCTTATAGGTCTTGTGTAAAAAGTATGTAAATCCTTGAGTTAATGAACTCACAAAAGCTAACTGCAGCCAGGTCTTAGCATACCTGGAGTCTTCTTAATGAGTTTGGAGGTGTGGACTAGAGCTACTTTAACTGAGTGAAAACTTTTTGAGTTTGCTCCAGACAAAAAGAAAACACTAATGTTAGCCATGACTTGCAAAAGGGCTTTAAGAAGAATTGTTGATTTACATAAAGCTGGATAGAGGTACAAAGTGATTTCAAAGAATTCAGTCTACAGTTAGGCAAGTGGAGACACAGGCAATGTGTTTACTCTACCAAGAACTGGGCCGTCCAGTCAAAATGACCCCAAGAGCAGAATGAGGTAAAGAAACAACCTGGCAAAGATTTGAAGGCATCATCAGAACTGGATAACATCTGTGTTCATAAGTCTACAGTATGTAAAACATTGACCAAATCGAGTGTCCATGGCAGGACACCACAAAGGAAGAGAACTAACTCACTAACAAGAACATGAAAGAGCACATGGACACTACAGCGGGATTGGCAAAGAACTATTTACTATTTGGAAAGAACACGCAGCACCACATCAGATGTAAACAGGGCACTGCATAACATTATCAGAACATCAACCCAACTGTAAAGTACGGTGGAAGAAACATTATGATTTGGGCCTCTTCTGCTGCATCAAGGCCTGGCCAGCTTGTTGTCATCGAGGAAAAGATGAATTTCCAAGAATATCAAAAGATTCTTCAGGATAATATGAGAATGTCTGTATGTCAGCTGAAATTCTGTAGAAGATTCGGGTGATGCGACAGGACAATGACCCAAGACGCTGCCAATGGCGCTATAATAGCCGCCAGTTATTAATTTCAGGGGTTAATCTTACTTTTTCCACTACTGGAATGTTGAATGAGTGCAATAAAGACATGAAAGATCAAACATTTTCTGCATTATTATTTTAGGCACATTATATTTCTCAATATCTTGACTTAGATGAAGATCAGATTACATTTTATGTAGAAATCCAAGAAATTCCAAAAGGTACACAGACTTTTTCTTGCCACTATATATCTGATTAGGTCTGAACATCCTCAGAGTCATCTATCTCTTTATTTCTGTTTTGTCTGTGTATTTGCAGGACTTTATATCGGTTGACATATTTTGCAATTTGGTGACTCAATGACTCCCGCGCTCAAGGCCATTGCATCACACCCAGCGTTTCAACCTAGCATCTGCCCACGAGTGCTATAGTAAAGCGTACCTCAAACAGTAGGCACTACAGGTCTCACACATCCTGATTAAACCCTTACTTACTTCATTACAGTAATCGCATTAGTGCGGGATTCTACTGTATTGCTTTCTACACTAAAATGAAATTACTGATAGCATCAAGCAGGAATCAGCTGGGATGTGATACCTGATGGGAAGAAGGAGCCTTGCTCCTGAAACAGCTGCATGACGAGGGCCCGGCGCTGATCCAGCGTGCGGCGTAGAGAGTACGGTACGCGGTCCAGCTCGCCTAAAATGTCAGCAGTCTCTCCTGAGGAGATGGTAGGATTAGTAAAGATCTCCAGATGCAAACTAACTGAGCTTTATGTAGATCTGCTTAAAGATTATAAATCCAGATGTGGCTCATTCCCATGCAAGGTTATAAACAGGAAGTACTAAAGATGTGGAATGTTTGGAATATCATACAGTTGGAAGGAAAAGTGAAATGTGTGTTATGAACGCACCAGTTCGATCGAAGGTGAATATCTCTCCCTCACACTTGGCAGCACTCTTGGGTGTGTTGGGTTCTGAGCTACAGCTAGATAAGCGCCGGCTCTTCCTCCGTGGGGAGCTGGGGTCATCAACAGAGTCCATGTCTGAGAGAGAAAGAAAGAAATAGTGAGAGTGGGGAAATTTCAGCTGGGACACGTGGGACATGCTCTGAAACATCTTTTTGTGTAAAAAACACACACAAACATACAGACGCACCTGTGGAATTCCTCTTCTTGCGGTAGCTGCCGAGTATCGCCCGGGGAGACGTGGCCAGATTTTGCAGGCTAGGGGAGGGCAATGCATCGTCTGGCTTAAACTCGGGCAGCTCAGCCAGTCGCTCCTCGAAATACGTGTCTGACATCACTCTTTAGACAGAAAGGATTCAGAATGTTTCTGCCTCAAAACCACAATCGTATGGTAATTATGTACACCTGCATTTAACCTGCATATTTGACAACATTTATTTTAATAAGTAAATCCTGTACATGAGAGCCTTTGATTATATAGTGAGGAGCTCATAGTATCTTTCCTTAAACAGCCGTGTTAGAAGATGTATCCCTCAGAAGACCCAAAAAGTCAAAGTACTGTCAAGTAGTCAAGTTAAATAGGCTTTTTATTGTTATTTCAACCATATACAGCTCAGTACACAGTGAAAAACCAGTCCTGCACCAAGCAAAGACAACAACCAGGGAGGTATAGCTGAAATTACCGGACCTGGGTTAAGAACTGTCCGAGACGTTATTAAGGATAGAGCTGAACCCTCTAATTCCCAGAGGAAATGTGCTGAGAGCCACGCCCTGAATGAGAGTGATGGGAGGACAAATCACAGTTTGCTTAACCGCGGGAGAAAGTCTTCGAGATGTGCTAGAGAAGACTTTATGGAGCGGTTTGACCCTGAACAGATTAAATGCTATGTAAGATTGTTGGAACAATGCCAAAGTGAACGCATATCAAAGACAAATTAAAATATTAATATCTATTCAAAACACCATTCAGATGTCAAATAACTCTATCTTTTATTACTGTGGAGATGAAAGTCTGCTCTTTTGACTTGTTGAGTGATAACCAGTGGTGGCACATAATGGAACAGACATGATGCTCTTGCTCTGCCACTCACTTGTCCACAGAGCCGCTGGTGCTTTTGAGTGGCGGGGGGCGGGTTTTGTTCTTCCTGGGTGTTGGAGTGTCGGTTTGTGTTGGTGGAGGAGGCAGGTCCAAACCACACACATCTTTTTGTCCAGCCTGAGGGATACAGAGAGACAGGAAAGTGTTGTACATGGTATGAGACAAATCCTACCTAATACTGACTTAACAAGCATCTTGTTTTAAACTGGATTTGGTCACTGGGATTGTGCTGCTTGCCTCTCTGCCGTGCTCCTCCTTGTTATTAGTTAATGGGCTGTTGGGGGTTTCGTCTGCTCCTCTCTCTAGTGCTGCTTTCTCTATCCATGTAGATGCCATTCCTCCATCGTCTCTCTCACAGTCAAACTCTGTTCCGATCGCCTCCTTCCCTTCCTCTTCTGGCCTGGACAGATGATGCTCAGCTTGAGCTTTGATCTTCTGAGGGCTCAGGGGTGGTTTGGGAGATCCTGCTCTACTTCCTATAAAGATGGAAATATAACCAGGAAACCAACGTGATTATAATTATAGCATGAACGAGCAAATTACACAATGAATCATTATTTAAAGATGTTACAAGTATGGATAAAATCATACTGTAATAATTTCCATGTACTGCTTATCGGTAAACTCTCACTGATGCAGAAACCACAGCTTTAGCCAACAAAAGTTGTTTCAGTTGATTAAGGCTAAAGTACTGACTGGTACCATTTTTATGTAGGTTTCACTTGTATGTAGTTGAAGGATATTACTAACGATGTGAGGAGGTAATAAAGGGGAGGGGCTCCCAGGGGTTCAGTTCATAGTAATAATTAATGTATCATAATGTAATAATTAAAACACTTGTCCAGCTTAATATGTTGAGCCCCCTAAGGGAGTCCAAAAAATTCACAAAGGCTGCTTCAGTATTTCGGCTTTGACAAGCAGACAGTCTCAATCCAGCTGTGGCACTGAAGCAGTTCCTGGTTCTTCCCCTTACAGTCACATGGTGAGTCATGTAGCTAGCAGTGACTCAGCTCTAAGCCTGTCATATACTGTATCATTACCCACATATCTGTTATCGGATGGTGTCAGGTGTACACCAGTGTGTGTGAATGTACCTAATGTTTACCTGAATGCAGGTGTGGGCTTGGACTAGCAAGCTGTCTTAGTTCTTCCACCTGACCTGATGTGTTTGACAGCACTGTTTCTCGGGGAGGATCCGCCTCTGGCCTCTTAAGACATTCCATCTTCAAAGTGCCTTGTGACGACGAGTCTATGGAAGTGTGCGAGGACAAGTGCACGCTCGCCGCTGGAGACGTCTTCGCATGAGGCGATGAGGGGGACGTCAGAACTGACAGGGGACTAGTCACACTGTGAGATGTGGTTGTCATGGAAACCACTCCTGTCGCCAGGGTGACACTCGGGCCGGGGTAAAGAGCAGTCACTAGCTGTCGACTAGACTCCGATGCTGAGGACTGGGGCAAACAGCTGGGGGATGGACCCTGAGCCAGGAGAGGAGGCTGGCCTGAGGGACACATGGAGGGAATTCACATTCCTATTTCTGTCCATCAGTTTATGATATTCATGACTGTACTTTCATGGACAAAACTTTTTTTTTTCTTTCCATAAGTGTGTTGCATATTATTGGACAGTAACACACTTTATCCTAAATATAGCCGTTCTGTCATCTGTGGAAATTCATTAAACTGAACAAAACTGTTAAGATATTTTGTATTTACATACCATAGTGTAAATATAACTACTTAAAAAAAAGTTTAACATTCACACATGCCTACGTCATTAGACTGTCTGTTTCACTCACCTGCCACTATAGGACCAGCAGGTGCGATGGCAGTGAAGCCCAGTGTGGCCATGCCAGAGGGCAAAAATGCTTGTGTGTGAGGGGGTGCTGCTCGTGGAGGCGTGGAGACTGCTGTTGTGGACCCCAAGGGCAATGGTGTAGCGACACCAGTGGTGGATTGAACACATGTAATCCTAAAAGAAGCCAATTTTAATATAATATAAGAAAACAGTACAAAATCTTAATAGAATTCTTGGAGAAACTGTGAAGTATCAGCACTCTGGCGGCTAAGACCTCGCGGTCGGTGGGTCACCACAACCCCACACTACCCAGCCACTGCATGGTCCCAAGCCCAGATAAAATGGAGGGCTGCGCGGCATCCGGCGTAAAACTTGTGCCAAGTTTAGCCAGGTGCCAAGTGGTCCGCTGTGGCGACCCCTTGCCAGGAGCATCCAAAAGGGCTATAACAATAACATACTGTCCGAGGGGCGTGACCTCAAACTGTTTGGGAGCTGTGAAGCATGTTGCTTGAGACCTCTTGTTGCAGCCGCCCTTCCCCCTGCACAGCAACCTCACAGACAAGGGTTTCTTGGTTTAGTTCCTGGATCATTTGAGAGAAGATCTTTAAACAGGACAAGTTTAATGTGTATATTTGAAAAACTGTGTGCTGGATGCCAATGTTTCTAAAGTGGTCAAAAAGCATTTTACTTTTTGGCAAAAAATCAGCCAGGATGGAAACTGAACGGATTCCTATCACAAAACCTGTTTTTTGTCAGGTCTCAAGCAACATGCTTCACAGCTCCCAAACAGTTTGATGAATCCTCGCCATACACCTTGGAGAGAGATTCAGTAGTAGTTTGTTTGCTGAACCAGTGTGAGTCCATTTTAAGAACCCCATTATCGTCTATGAAGTTCAGGGCGATTTTTTTGGAGTTCAGGACTATTTTTGAGGGGGCATTTGTACCGAAGTAGTTTAGTTTTTCACACATGTTGGTATACCATGTCTGCTTTTCTGATCAGACCAAAAATGTGCGAGCTAGGAGTCAGAATTTGTTCGGCACAAATACGAAACATTCAATAATAACTTATGGGTCATTTTGTGTCGAGGTTGAGATTGTTCCATTACACTTGGGAGACCGCAATAAACATTTTGTGCCAAATTGAGGGTGATATTGCCACCTAGCCATGAATTAAAAAAACTGAAATATAGCCAAAACCACCAGCTCAACTCCTGAAAAAAGTAAAGACGTAAGTCATACAGAAAAATCCACACAACCCGCATTTTTTACCAAGTTTTTGAGCTTCCATAAACAACAGCGAAAAAATAATAATAATCATAATACAACAGCATATGTGATTTATTATTTCACTGCAATTACCATCATAACTATTTGTAGTATGATCTGAAATAACAGTGCTTTGAAGTGCTGAGAGAAAATGAAGGAACGGAATGGAGGAACTCCAACTCGCCCAAAAGATCATGAGAAATATAATATCTGGTACTTCAAGTTCAATTCAAGTTCAGGAGGTTCCACAAACTGGGTGCAGACAGAGGTGGCAGATTTCCTCTCTCGCCCTGCGGAATAAACTACAGACCCTGCAAAGTGTGTCTGATCATCAACTTCACTTTTCTTTCCAAAAGGAAAGTGAATTCTGAACACTGATGGCCGCCTGGTTCACAACCTTCTGACATTTTCCCTGGGACTCTTGCCATAAGAGCTCCACTCGAGCCAGAAAATAATGGTTCTGTCTATATGAACTTTCAACGTCAAAACCAATTTTGCTGCTTCGTCTTCATGCAGATTTACTATCTTTTCTATGTATTTTTTAATGTCGCTTAGGTGAAATTTGTAAAATTACTACAAAAATAACAACAAAAATAATATTTCTACATGACACACTACGGACCATTCGGACTTAACCGAGATGGTAGATTTACCTTGTAGCAGATGGAGTCAATAGCACTGTCTGAGGAGACGTGACACCTGAGGCCATGACAGTTGCTGTTGCCATGGAGACCGGGAACGAGGCAGCAGGGTTCACGGTTCGTGCAGGCTGGACATTTGTTTGGACCACTGGCATCGGGGCAATCTGGATGAGCTGGGGGGGGGGGGGGATTGATTCATTTATGCTTATTATCCCAATGAATGCAGAATTTGTGTGGTCGCTGTGTTGCCTGACCCACCTTACTTCCAGGTTGCATGCCATTTTGAACAGGAAGAGGCTGGGCCACAAGGGAAATGGGCTGTGGAGGTGTTGATCCTGGCCTTACTGTTGTCATGGGAACCAGCATTTTGTTTTGTAAGACTGGAGAGCGTGCTTCAGGAGAAAGAAGGGAAAGAGAGAGAAAAAGAGATACCAAGTAGTGGAGGAAAATTTAAAGATTTGCACCAAACTCAAATGTATGGTGAACACCGACTATTTTTTTTAGATAAGACTTATTCTACCCTTTCTTCCTCTGAGTCTATATGGCTTGCGGATTATGCTAATGATTGAAATAAAAGTAAAGCACAAATAAGTATCTAAAAAACTAAGTAATAAATGTACTGATGTTAAGGAATGCTAAATCGATCCCTCCTTCTCACCTCTTCCTCCTGGGCTGACCCCTCCCACTGCTGGCACTGAGGCATATCTCATCCCTGGCCCCGCCCCTGCATGCAATCCGTTTGACAATGATAAGTGCGCTGGCAGGGCAAGAACGCCGGGTGACTGGTGCGTCTGCTGCGGAGAGGGGCTGTTTAGGGTAGCTGTGGCTGGTAAAGTTGGAAGGATGTACTGCACCTGGGTGACTTGTTTGCCATTGCTAGGGGGCATGAGCGAGGCTGCTGGAAGGAACTGAGGCTGAAGCAGAGGGAGGGGAACAGCGCTGTTGTTAGGAATTCCGTTACTAGTGGTGGGGCTGGGCAGGGGTTGGGGTGGGGTTATGAGTTGAACAGTAGGTGGGTTCGGGAATGCTCCTCCAAGCACTAAACCTGCAACTAAACCGCCTTGCCCAACAGGTTTGGGAGAGGAGGCAGAAAAGTACCCACCCCCTGGAATAGCCCCACTTCCTCCTGGTCCTCCCCCACCAATCAGAAACTTGGGCTTCCCATCAGGGCCTGTAGTCCCAAGAGGTGTGCCGCCTTCAGCAGGCTTGCTGGCTATTGCAATGGGGGTGCTGGTTACAGGTCGCACCACGTTTGTCATTACCGTGTGGGCCGCTTGGACTGTCCCTGGCACCCGTAATCCTCTTGCGTCAGATGACAGTGCACCGTTTAGGCTAAAACATTTAGAGACCTGGCCTGCTCCTCCATCTCCCAGTCCTCCGCCTTCTCCCTTTCCTTCTTTAATTCCTTCACACAGCTCACCAGCCTCTGTCTCCTGCTTTATCTTACTGTCGGCACCCTGTCCCTTGCCTTCTGTATCTTTTTTTGCAGATTTGCCTCCAGGAGATGCGTGCAAGAGGGGACGAAAAACTTGCTGGAAAAAGGGAAGTGAAAGAGAACAAAATAGCAAAAATGAGAGGATATTAAGACATATTTCTGTTTACGCTCTATCAGTATTCATGTGACTTCCTATGGACATGAAGTTTTGGAAAATGATATAAGCTGCTTATCATAAACTGCAATAGAAAAGCCTGAATATAGAAGAATTTGCTTATAAGCCTGTGTTTTATAAATGTTTAAAAGCTACATACAAAACTAAAAGTAAATGTTGTGTAAAAATGTACTTTGCCATCAGTTTCATCTGCGGGATCATTGTCCTCATCGCTGTCTGTCACTCTCTCTTTGCAATTTAGGTCAATTGATCCCTCTTGAAATGAATCACCTGTAAGTTAGACAGAAAGAAACATGGAAACAGGACTAAACATCATAAGATTCTTAACAACGGAGAAGAAAAACATGCATGCTTAAAAGAAGAAAAGGACATAAAAGTCACATAAAAGATTCTTCATATTTATTATTAATTGCTCTATTATTAAAATGAGACTAGTGTTCGTACCGGAGTACACATTAATCTCTCTGCTCCAATAATCCTGTTAAGTCCTTTTCAGACATGCACCCCTTTCCATAATTTGTAATGAACTTTTTAGGGGTCAGGTTCTTGTCTGAACGCACTCGACCCATAAACACCAAACCAGAAATCATACCAGGTCAACCCTAGTAACTTGAAGAAGCCTGGAGCACACGTGTATAAAATAATGAATACCAAGCAAACCAACCAGTCATGGTAATCTAGAAAATCACACTGTAAAGATGCAATCCATGTTGCCGCTATAGTTTAACCGCTGGGCTACTTATTTCATCATCATGTGGTTAAAAGTGTGTCTAGTGCAAGTAGGGGAAACAATCGACCTGATTATAAGCGCTGTAATGTTTAGATTAGGGCTCATCTAAATAGTCTTAAAGAGCGTTCCGTACACAAACTCTGCTACGATCTGCTAAAGACTTTACAAGCAAAGCTGAACAAAAGCCACCTATGGCGATCAAAAACACCACAATATAAGGGGAAGGGAAGCTCAGTGGTTATAGAAATAAGCAAAAGCATTGCAACTAGGGTCCAGTGTTTCTGGGTGTGTATGTGTGTGTGTGTGTGCACATGAACTTGCAATCTCAGCCAAGCTAATACCATTTTACGCCATACATACTGCATCACACACTCACACACCACAAACATATACACGTGAACACATACACACATATTCTTTCACTCTCACTGGTCACTGGAAAAAGTGAAAGCACAATCAAACACATTCAAGTTCTTGCAAATATTTCCAATCCCGGATAACAGACGTCATTGTTTCTATCAGAAAATGTTGGTTTTCAGAATTACTTATGAGGGATTTGGTCAACCTGGCAACCCTGGGTGATAGATAGATAGATAGATAGATAGATAGATAGATAGATTCTTAATTGGTCTCGAAGGATATTTCAAACCTCCGGTAGCAAACAATAGTATCACAACAGGCAATTGCATCATGTAGAGCATGTCGGCAAAAACACACACAGGACAATCTCTGGACAACTGGAAGCAACTGGAAGCAACTGGAAGCAACTGGAAGCCCTGTCTACTTCCCCCAGTCTCAGGTGATCTGTTTTAGGAAATTCAACAAGAAATATAGCAAGAGATAGCAAGCAGTGAATGGATAAAGAAGTCAGAATCAGGCACAACACCAGCAAGCAGTTACCAACTACATAACTGGCTAAGGATATGACACTCTCAAACGATATTTAGGCTATTGGTTCTGGATGATTGCATCACTGTCATTATTTTAAAACAATAAATCACAAGCAGGGAAAAATCTATATAAAAATAAAAAGATACACAGATCATCCACAATACTAACACCACCGCCAGGTGAATTGAATAACAGTGATCGTCAATTATACAGCAGTAAACTGGTGATAGGACCAGGGGAACCCAAGGCTCACGCATACCTGTGGGGACCAGAGGCCAGCAGAAATCACGAAAAAAAGTTCACACATCGTTAAAGGTCTTGTAGAGTCCAGACCTCAACGCCTCAGAGCCGTTTTGGTGGCTCAAGGGGATTTACACTATACTGGCCAGGTGATTGGTATAGGTATAAAGAAATTACACTAGGCGTAAAGTGTAAGCACACAGCATCATAGGGGTGCAACAATACATATACAGTATGTAACCAGTGTTGGGGGACGTTACTTTTTAAAGTAACTAATTACATTACAAAACTTTCATTAAAAAGTAATCAGTTACATTACAGTGTTACTTTCTGATAAAAGTAACTAGTTCGAGTACTTTTCCATTGCAG
>JAQMYJ010000021.1:16100345-16111627 GCA_030014305.1 Clarias laeviceps | reverse complement strand
TACCAGTAAGAGACGAGCACTAAGACCCAGCAGGGGAGACGATTACCCACAATTCTGCAGCGCAAGAGAGAGAAAAAAAATTGGCTCAGATGTGATCATGTGACGCTTGGCGTCAAAACAAGAAGTGCATGCGTGATACATGATACTCGGTGCTCGTAAACCAAGACTTGCTTGTATTTCAAGTCAAAATTTATAAAAAAATTTGCTCGTCTTGCGTAACACTCGCAAACCGCGTTACTCGTAATCCGAGGTTCCACTGTATAGCGCCAGTCTTCCTGTCAGAGTGAATGGGTGTTGTTCATAATTGGTCCACTAGGGGCACCAGAGGACGTTGTATCTCCTCAGAGTTATCTCCTTCTGGCTTGGGCAGTAACATGGTGCAGTGGGCTGTGGAACGAATAATTTGGGTTTACATTATATGTACGAGTGTTTTGGAATACGAGCCCACTTCTGGAACGAATTATGCTCGTAATCCAAGGTTCCACTGTATACTCCTAGGTCCTTATCTTAGTGTGCACCCCATCTTAATGCTTAGACTCACACTCATGTTACTCCTTGATTGACAGGGCCCCATGAGCCAGCTGTTTGATGTTAGACTCATCCAGTGGCATTATGGGGTATGAAAGCTATATACCATAGCAGTGGATTGTGAATGTTCAGTTTATTCTCAGACTCTCAAGAATGTGAACAGGAGTGATGTGACCAAACTTAAACAAGCACCAGTGGTCTTGAGAACAGTTCCAACAGAATCAAATGCAATGTCCTCGGCTTTAACAGAATTTCAGGCAACATTTTCACACAGTGATGTGGGTTAGACATGTGTTGGCTCTATCCGTTAGCAGCAATGTTCCTGGCACCAAGTTTGTGCTCCATATCAAATTTGTAAGGTGTCAAAGAGAGTACCCACCTCTCCTCATGATGATAGCAGAAGTGATATAAAGTCACCTTGTCAGGGTCAGTAGTGACAGAATTAGCACTGACAGCAAGTGGCAGAAACGTTATCGACTCATAAGGTGAAGTTTTAGATTTCAGGTCTTGAGTATTAAACTGGCCCAATTGGAAAGGGCATTGATGTGGCAAGCAAAGGTACTGCAGCACTGTCAGGCCTAGAGCCACCTCAATGACACAATTATTTAAACTGAACCTGATCAATCTTCATACAATTTCTGATATTTAATGTCCATGAAGTGAAAAAAAAAAAAACAGAACAAAAGTGTAAAATACTGTATAAAACAAGAGAAAATATATCCAATGCTGAACAATACTACCCTCTAGCGGCCAAACGCTCATCACTTAACTTAAGCCTTACCTGTGAAATGAGGACCGAGTGGGTGTTTTTTCCTCAGAGCTCATGATGTAGTGTTTGGGATTGGACAGGCAGCATGGACCGTGTCAGCTGTAACCAGGACTGGAAGAGAGCCCGGTCCACGAAATCTTAGTGTGCTGAAACAACCATATGTACAAGTCTGAAGTTGCAGAGAAACACATCTCAGACAAATGAGGGCTGTGTCAATAAGGGCAACGGGTTTAAAATCGGTGCCAATTGTAATGAATCAGAATGAAGAATCATGAAGTTTGATTTCCGTGATTTGGTATGTGGTTGTTGGTACCAGATACATTAGGTATTTCAAGATCTGATTTAAGCCATTACGGAAGATGACTGAATCCAGCACAGATGTGGGAGGAAACCAGAGTACCCAGAGGAAACCCACCAAGCACATGGAGAACATGCACACAGACCTGGGGCGGGAATCAAACCCTCGACCCTGGGGCTGTGAGGTCACATTGCTAACTGCAACACCACCGTTACCAACATACAACCTGGATTTTTGCCTGTTACTTGGAACCATAAAAGCGCCACCTGGTGACAGACAGCAGAAACCGGAGTCAGAAGAATTCTCGTTCAGCATGAAGTATGATGCTACGTAATGATGCTGGAAGTGAGTGAAATGGATCAATCAGAAGATAAAAGAATAGAAGAATAAATAATGAATATGACCTGACTGTTCTTTTTTTGAGGGATGGAAAAGCAGAGTGAAAGAAAAGATTTTAAAAGACATATTTGTGGTGAGTGTTCGGTTGGTTGCATCTGTGTCTCATTTCAGTTCTGGCGATAAAACCGCTGGAGCAGCATGCAGTCAGTCAGTGTGGGGCAGCGGGAGAAACTCTGGGGCCCTGAGACCCCTGAAACTCCCGAAACCCCCGAAACCTCTGAAACCCCTGAAACCTCTGGGCCCTCAGCCGCCAGCTGCCCCTCACATTTACACGTCACGCCATAGAACTCATTATTACATCACATCAGAAATTAAAAATAAATAAATAAAACAACTGTGATTGTCAGAGCGCATGCAGTCAGTGTTCTCAAACACACACACACACACACACACACACACACACACACACACACACAGAAGTGCAGGCTGAAGTATGGCACAGATCTTAGAATGTGCCGTTATTATTATTACAGTAAATGCTGCTATTATTATCGGCTCGGTTGTGTGTGTGGGTGTGTGTGTGTGTGTGTGTGTGTGTGTGTGTGTGTGGGCTTTGTGTGTAGACTGAGAGCGGTGACCGTGGCAACAGATGTGGCACATGGCTGAGGTCGCTGGCACAGTCGTTCTGGCACACACATGCACACACACGACAGGCAAGCCGAGACGTCCTGTCACACTTCAACAGAATCTTTAAAACTGAATTCACACACACACACACACACACACACACACACACTGTGCTTAACGACATTCTCATGACATCACACTAGCCCACACGGCGAAACACAAACGCACATTTTCCACTCACGGTATAGACGGAGACGGTGGGAGGCCACACACACACACACACACACACACACACACACACACACACAGACTGGAGCTCATTCTTTCCGTCCTCACTCTGCCACGCGTTTTCCCTCAGAGCCCTATAGCCTGCTTTGGCTCAGTCCATCCATTAACCGCCCTGTCCTTACAACTGATATAATACTATACTTTACTTCCATATGAGACTTTCTATTCTCTCCATCCAACACAGAGAGAGAGAGAGTGTGTGTGTGTGTGTGTGTGTGTGTGTGTGGTGAGGGTAAAAGGGAGAAGGGGAGGATGGAATAGGAAAGGACCGATCTGTACAGAGACTGGAGTGTTAATATACACATAGAGTATAGACTCCCCCTCTCTCACACACACACACACACACACACACACATTTTCTCTCACATTTTTTCTTTGTTTCATTTTTATTACTCTTTCTATCTGTCTATCATTATTATATCACTCTCATTTATATGTTTTATATCATATATCATATATTATCATTCTTATTTTATTTCTTTCTATCATTTTTATTTTTATCTCTTTCCTAATTCTCTCTGGCACTCACTCATCATCTAAACCACCTGGAGCTTATAGCAGGAGACTTGAGGTATGGTATACTCTAGACACACACACACACACACACACACACTCAGGCCATTTGGAAACGCCAGTTAAGCTAATCTGCATGTCTTTGACCAGAGGACCCAGAGGAAAGGGAGCGTTGTTTCTCCTCCCACTATCTTCTATAGATATAGATATAAAACTCTACAGTGTAACGTCATGCTGTCAGCTAGCTGGCTAATTAGGTCTCCGTTAGCTAGTTAGCTTTTTGTTCATTCATGCTGTTAATGTATGTGTATGTATGTTACACCTCAGTCCTGGAGGAACGTGCTTTCCTTTCACTGCGTACTGAACTTTATATGGATGAAGTGACTTGACTTGACTAATAAAGAACGGTTTTGCAGTTTCTATTCTCACTCTCTTAATTTTGTCCTCCTGACTCCTCCTCCACCTTTCCTCCCTTCTCATCCCTCTCTCCTGTCTTCCTCAGAGCTGGAGCCGTTAATCCAATTAGAAACGTGTGAATAGCAGTATGGGTGAGGAGAAGACTCTCTGTGTGTGTGTGTGTGTGTGTGTGTTAAAGTCAGTAGGAAGGGAAAGGAAAGTACTGAGGCAGACACCAGAGAGAGGCTCAATGTGTTTCCTGAAAAGTTCAAGCTCTAAGAAAATAAATAAGACGTTTGATCACAAAGAGAGCATTCACACATGCACCCCCCCCCCTCTTACCCTATATTACCCCCCCACCCCACCCCAAAACACACACATAAACCCCCCTCTCCCCCCCCCCGGTCTCCCCCCCCCTCGTTCACCTATGTACACAGAAACACTCCTTTTCCCTCTCCGGCTGCTTTCACACTTGGTATTCACAGATGATCTGTTCACACTTGGACAGAATCGGCTGCAGGTATAAATGGGGTCAAACAGGCATCTTGTCTGATTCTACTCATGTTTTATTTCCTTGTTTCTTACACCCTGATCATTTTCACCACACCCCTTTTTTCTATCCTGTTCCTAATCTCTTATACTCCTGAGGCCTCCTCTCTCTCTCTCTCTCCCTCTCTCTCCCTCTCTCTCTCTCCACTCTACGTTCATTCTTCCTGTCTCTCTGTCTTTAGACTGGTTGACACGACGTCCGTGCCGCAGGTTATCTGCTTATTTAGCAAAAAGTTGGAAAAAAAATAATGGATGCGCTGACACTGATGCCATAAAATGTCTTTGCGGTGCTTCGTCTTACATGCAGCAGCACAAAAGAAAACCTGCACTTTGGGGCACAAAGCTCCCTTTGTGTGTGTGTGTGTGTGTGTGTGTGTGTGTGTGCGTGCACAAGTGTGTGTGTGTGCATGCATTCCCAATCCAAATAACACACACACGCACACTTGTGCACACACAATGTGGCCATGTGCCGTATATTCAGTCCCTTTTCCAAGTTCCCGGATTTTAGGAGTTGAAGGCTGCAGAGATGGTCCTGCACCTCCATCCAATCACATCAGCATGCAAATCTCTTTTTCTCAGGAAGAGGAATTAGAATGTATGTATGAGAAATATACAAGAAATGTAGGATTTGTTGTTACTCGCTGATATCTGTGAAAATCCTCTAACAGGTTAGGAGCAACTTCAGCCGCAAAATCGAGACCTAGATCACCGCTTTGATCAGCTCAATGATTAGCTCTTAGCATTAGAGGTAATCTCGTTCAATCAGCAGTGAAGTATTGTCACTAATCAACGCTTTAAAAGCCGATGCTTAGAGATATGTTCATTAAGCATGACGTATCTCTCAGCTTGTATTTTCTGCTCACTGAAATTATAAGTACTTAAGCACTATGACATCAAAGAGTGCGAAGGGCCCTCTTTTTCCATAATTTAGGGCCTTTTGGGGGTCTTAACATGCTCAAAAGTCATTAAAATCAGCAGACAGGTTGGAATCTGCTGCCATTAGGATGCCTGAGCAGCTCGACCCATTATTTTGGGCTGTCTGCAAAAGGCACCCGGTGGAATTTGGTATACTCCTCCTAGGGGATTTATACAATTGCCACCAAATAGTGGCATTATGATCTCAAAACATTGAGGATGCAAAATTGCGAAAGGATTTTTGATATCTCAAACTGCTCAGCCGTGGCGAGGACTTAAACTTATGGCAAAAAGTGGCTAATTATATATATAATTATATGGTTATATATGTTGTTATAAAAATATTGGTATTTCTCCTATAAAGGAGCCCAATGTGTGCACTGCCTTCCTTGTCCGCTTGGGCACAATTTCACAAGTGCTTGGACCTGATCATTGCTGCTTTTTTTTTTTTAAGAAATAAACCAAATTAATGGCTTTTTAAGGTTTATTTAATAATAATAGAAATAACAACAACAACAACAATAATAATAATAATAATAATAATAATAATAATAATAATAATAATAATACAATAAAATTAATAAATAAATAAAAGCACATAAATTTAAGATTTGCTTAAGTCTTATAAGGGATGCATAGAGCTGACACACTTCACTCACTAGCAAAATATTTATTATTCATTTATTCATTTTGTCACAATTTCCGAGTGGGAAACCAGAACACATCCTAAAAATCCCCTCGTCTGAACACTTTCAAGTCGTGTGCTGTTTTTTGAAGTTTCACTGACAGCCAGCTCGGACAAACAGAACCTGGCATCATTTAATGCGATACAGTTAATAAAGTTCTAATCGAGAGGCTTAAACAGAACAATAAAAGGCTGCAATCTCTGTGTCGGGTGATGACGTGTAAGATCGCATTCTCAGTCCAGATTCAGCGTTAAAGCCCATCTTTCTGCTGTTCCTGCACAGACTCGCTAAGACCTTTGTGTCACGGGAAGACTCTGCCTCCTTTTTAATACCTATCTTGTCCCCTTGTTCTCGCTTATGTCTTTCTCCGTGCGTCATTCTGATTCTCTACGGCTAAGTTCTTTAACAAAAGAGAAAAAGGAAATCATCTACAAACGAGGATCGAGACAAAAAACCCTAGCACTTTCTCACTCGCTCGCGTCTTCTCCCACGATTGAGCCAAATGGCTCAAAGCTTCATGTTATCACAAGCATGCCAACAACTGTTCATCTACACACACACACACACACACACATAGAAAGAGAGAGAGAGTAGTAGGAGGAGAATGGTGGAAATGGAAAGACAGAGTAAGCCACCTCCACCCGTCCTCCTTTTTTTATTCCATTTCACCCTCCCTTTCTCACTGTGTTTCTCTTCTAATGATATTTCCCCTGTCTCACTTTGTGTCATATAGTCGTACACGTACACACAATCCTATATACCAATATTCATTTTGTTGCTTTTTTTTTTTTTTTTTTTACAAACTCAGTGCCTTGAATATTCATTATGAAGTGTCTTGTTAAACTTATACAAACTTGTGATTTTGACCGTGTACAAAAACAGAAGTGACTAAAGTCAATAAAAAATCTAAATATCATACCTCTGATGTTTTTTATATTATTTGTAGTACAGCAGCATAAAACATACAGTACCACAGGTTTCAGATAGATACTATTTAACAAATTACTGTACTTTCTACTGGGGTAGTAAGTTTTAGTCTGAGACAGGGATTATTGAAAGAAAGAAAGAAATCTTACAAAGTGACAATATCTTGAATGTAGTGTAAATTTATCTACAATTACAACAAACTTTTTAAGCAAAAATATTTTTTTGATAATGTTGATAAGTTTAGATAGTTTTGTTAGTGTTAGGAATTTATTTCTTAAAAGAAGTTTAAAATATACTTCTTACTAATTAGCAATTTTAGTAACAATTGACTAGAAATAATCTAATGATCTTATATTTTTTTTGTTGAAAAAAATGATAGCTAGATATAAGAATATTTTATTTGCTAAGATGTCTTTTTTGTTGTATTGAACGTACTTAAAATAATTTTAACTAAATGCATTTTCATCAACATTCATAACTAAAATGGAAAAACATGTCCGGTCCATTCGTGATGCGACATTATCTATATCACGTCATTATCTATCAATATGTTATGTTATTTAACGCTGTATTTTTTATAGTATATATACACACAAACACGCACACACACATACTGCAGAGGTTAGGATTAAGATTAAACTCTCAAACAGTGATTGCGGTGGTGTATTGGTTAGCACTGTGGTCTCACACCTCCAGGTTGGGGGTTCGAGTCCCACTGCAGGTCTTTGTGTGGGTTAATCTGTTCTGTTTGGGTTTTCATGAAAATCTAATCTTCTCCAACTGCTCTTATTTGGCATCCATCTGGCGACCATCATTATAACGACTCCTCGGATTGACTTTTAAACATAACAATAATTCATAACTGCCTTGATCTAGCCTTTCCTAAATGTTAGAACATATAGACGGACATTTTTCAGCCTTTTCCCCCCGAATATGGTGAAAGTAGTAGCGTTTCAAAGCAAAGCACACTCAGTGCAAGAATTTACAAACAAACAAGCTTGAAATAGTTCAAGCAAATATCCTCAGTTGAGCGTTCACTTGTTTCCCGCTGACAGATCGAGATAAAGACAAGCGTTTTAACAGATTTCTGTTTTTTGGTCAGGGAAGTCATTTTAAAGAAATTGACTACTCAGAATCCACTGGACATAAATGCAAGAAATGTAAGACATGGAACTACAGCAGTGGCAAAAAGGATTAAGACAGCATGTGCCATGTATCATAGTTCTCACCATGCAAAAATCAGGTCATGTCACTAATTAACACTAATTAATGAGTTGTGCTAATGTTAATGGATGGAACTTTTACTTTCTGAAGCCGAGGTGTCCTGCGCAAAAATGCCTAAAACTGGAGAATTCCAAATCTATCTCTGGACATGATCTTCAAGAAGCAATCAAGCATGCATGGACTGTGACACCTGAGTATGATGGCATGGCCATATTCCAGGGCTCATAATGTAAGATATGGTTCTTTGAGCATGAGAAATAATTTTCACACATGGAAAACACATATTGTCACAACTGGAATTACATACTCTATAACATCATGCAGGTTAAGGTTTATTATAGCGAAATGAACATAATTTATCCGACTCCAAATACATCATTAAAATCAATCACATGAAATCAAGGTTTGCTGCTATATCTACAGTATGTATGGAATGTATCTATCTATCTATCTATCTAAGTATCTTCACCCCTGACTATCACATCCCACGTGTTACACTGTTGTACAATGTCTGTTGGAACATTCACTGGAATAAAAACTGCACAGGAATAAAAAACTGCTCAGATTCACAAGGACATGGTGTGCTAAGGGTGTCAGAGCCGATGACTTTGAGAGAGACCTGAACCATGAGCTTTGGGATGAACTGGAACTGGAGCTTCAAGCCTACTTCAAGTCCCAATATAAGCGCCTGAGCAGGCAAATGCTCTTGTAGGACGTGTGAAAGAACACAAATCTCAACCGAAACACTGCAAAATCTAATGGAAAGCCTTCAGACAAAAGAAAAGCAAACAAAGGGGACATACAGGAGGGGTGTGATGGTCAGGGGAGCACAAACTTTAGAAAACTTTACAGTGTACATGACTTATTTTGAGTGAGTGTAATCAAAGTGAATTTCAGGTGGACAGGTTTTGAGGGAGTCAAAATGGCGGTCAGCGCGTAGGTCGCAGTGACGTCAGTAAAGAAAAAAAGGCAACAGGTCCGCTTTGATCTTCGGGCCGCGTGCGTAGGACAGCAGCGTTACGTCATCGCGCACTCAGGCGGCGTTGGTGGTTTCCACAGTAACAGCGCGCGAGAAACGAGAGGGAGTGGGCGTGGTCTCTTTCTCTCTCGCTCAGTTGAGCTGATCAGCGCGTTACTGTCGTGAATGTTAGAAAAGTCACATGGTTGCCAAAGTAATTTTAAAATAGACAAAAAATACATTGTTGCCAATTGTCACTTTGCGCGCGCTCTCTCTCTCATATTTTTTCTCACAATTGCTCAATAAAAATATTTACTTACAATAAAACATTTTAAATAAACAAATTCATGTACTATAACATTACATGTACTATAATGTTTATTTGCATTAAAATGCATGTAAAATTATTAACATGAATGTAAAATAAAAAAATAACAATACATTGTTGCCAATTGATACATTGCTCTCTCTCTCTCTTAATTTTTATTTTTTGTATTTTAATTTACAGTTAAAATAAATATATTTACCATTACTTAAAATGTAAATAAAACAAAAACATTTACAATTACTTAAAAAATACATTAACAATTAATGGTGTGAATGTTAAAAACATACTTTGCTGCACAAGTAAAACATTTAAATTACATTGTTGTCACTTCTTACATTTCTCTCTCTCTTTCTTCTCTCTCTCCAGGAGACGTGGGCGGCCCCGTGTGGTCGGGAGAACGAAACATGACACTCGGAGAGAGAGAGAGAGAGAGAGAGGAGGGGGGGCGACGGGGGAAAAGCGCGCACGGGGAGTGAGTGGAAAAAAGGGGGGGTGTTAAAAAAAAGAGAGAGAGAGAACACTTTGAGAAAAGAAAATCAGCCCAGACACGAGAGAAAGAGACAGACAGACCGACAGAGAGAGAGAGAGATTTGTTCCCTCTATCCGGGACTCGGTGTGTTTTGACGCTCAGGATGACGTGGTGCAGCTCCGTACCGCCGAACAGCGAGGTGTAGCCGCTCGGACACACACACACACACACACACCGGGTGAAGTCCTCTCTGCCACCCGGCCGGCCTTCTCTCCTTCTCCCCGGCCGCTGGAACCGCGAGAACCGCCGCGTCTCCTCCTGAGGACAAACTGCGACCGGGCCGAACCGAGACCCCTGAGGAACACCGAGAGGAACCGCGGAACGGAGGAGAGGAGTGTGTGGAGCTAAAAGCCTGGGGGAAAGTTAGTTCTCGAGGAGTTTGTTTGTGGATCAGATCCGGGTTCAGGAGGAGCATGAAGACTCCGGGGGACTCGGGTAACATCTTCATCACATTCATCATCATCATCATCATCACTTTTATCAGGCTGTTTAACTGTTTATTTACAACTTTTTAACTTTAGGAGTTAGAACACACACACACACACACACACACACACACAAATGTAACCTAACTAATACACAAATAAACACACGCACTCACAAATGTCTAACCTAACAAAATACAAACAAACAAACACACACTAAATCCTTTATTTACTGCAGTGTGTAAGTAAACCCCGCGCGCCTCCCGCTCGAGCTCCTCATGCTAACTCGCTAACTGGCGTTGAGGCGCTCCAGTCTAACTCGTTATTGTGCTCGATATTGCGGGTATTTTACACACTAATCCGCGTTTCTCGTCGTCTCTGAGGTGTTTAATCTCCCCCGCAGTGTTTAATCAGAGTTTAGAGGCTGGGACTCAGGTTTAAAGCAGATTAACTGAAGCGGAAGAAACTTTTTTTTTTTTTTTTTTTTTTTACAGCTAGCTGACTGAGATTCCTGTCCAGGTCACTAGCACCGAGCGGCTAGGCTAAGGTGTGTGTGTGTGTGGTATTATTTCCCCTCTGAGGGGTGTTAGCTCGGGTTTACAGCGACTCGTTTCACACATATGAAGCTGTGTGTGTTTCTGACTATACTGTGTGTGCGCGGCTCTGTAACGGTGTTAGTCTTGGGTGTTAGTGGTGGAGTTAGTCTTGGGTGTTAGTCTTGGGTGTTAGTGGTGGAGTTAATCGGGTGTTAGTGGTGGAGTTAATCGGGTGTTAGTGGTGGAGTTAGTCGGGTGTTAGTCTTGGGTGTTAGTCTTGGGCGTTAGTCTTGGAGTTAGTGGTGGAGTTAGTCTTGGTCGTTAGTGGTGGAGTTAGTCTTGGGCGTTAGTGGTGGAGTTAGTCTTGGGCGTTAGTGGTGGAGTTAGTCAGGTGTTAGTGGTGGAGTTAGTCAGGTGTTAGTGGTGGAGTTAGTCAGGTGTTAGTGG
>JAQMYJ010000021.1:16084761-16097447 GCA_030014305.1 Clarias laeviceps | reverse complement strand
TGCGAGAGTGTGTGCGAGAGTGTGTGCGAGAGTGTGTGCGAGAGTGTGTGCGAGAGTGTGTGCGAGAGTGTGTGCGAAGTCACTCAGTATTTTAGGTAGCGCTGCTCTCGCTCACCTGTGGTGCTCACCTGGCCTGGTAGTAACCTCAGAGAGAGAGAGAGAGAGAGAGAGTGTGTGTGTGTGTGTGTGTGTGTGTGTGTGTGTGTGTGTGTGTGTGTGTAAGAGAGATTCCAGGAGACCTGGTCTCTCTGAACAGAGCTAGCGGTAGCAGACGCCTTTCTCTGCAGATAAAACGTTCTAATCCCACATCTGGAGCCAGCACATGTGTCGTCAGCATGCCGTCTGTGGTGTGAGCGTGAAAGAGTGAGAGTGAGAGCGAGCGTCTGGAGCAAAATGAAAGTAAAGACGCAGACTCAAGACCTAACCACAACACAGAACTTAAAAATAGAGACAGTCCCCTGTTCTCTCTCTCTCTCTTTCCACTGATTCTCTTGTCTTCCTTTCCATTACGCTTATGTCACGCTTTTTTCAAACCTATTAAATTTTTCTATTTACTCTATTAAAGTCCTTCCCTTTCCCCAGGTGATGCAGTGCGATTCTGTGTGTGTGTGTGTGTGTGTGGGTGGTCTGTTCATTTGCACAGCGACACACACAAAGTAATAAAGAGTTTGTAATATAGAAAAGTGTAACTTTGTTCTCCTGGAGTGCCTGAAGCGTCACACACTAGGGGGCGCTATATGATGGTAATAATAGTAATAATAATAATACACCTATGCGGTTAAATTGATTGCGCAGTCAAATCTTTTCTCTGTTGATTTAATTGAGTAAATCAGTTGTTTAGCTTTTGATTCAGAACTGTTGCTTTTTCTTCTTTCAGGTAAAGTTGCTCGCGTTTTGCAAGAGTGTTGTTTTTCTTCTTCTGAGTTTATGTGCGTGGTTTAATCAACGCTTTCACTGTTTGGACCTGAGCCTGAGAACTTATGAGAAATTTACAGGCTATGGCTTTCTGGTGCCCTCCAGCATCCCAACAGAAAATCCCACTGCGCGTGGATCACTAGCGTGAGGAGCAACCCAAATTCTGATTTATTTTTATTTATTTTATTTATTTAGTTTTGTTTGTTCATCCAGTCGAACTGCTGGAGGTCAGTGAGTTGTGTGCATGTTGAAGTTATGCTCATAACTTTCAAATCTGAATAGCTGTCTTGAGGATAGTCCACAGAACTTCACGAACGTAAGTTAAAGTTTAGATCGTTGGAGTTGAAGCCCAGGCAGATTACACAGCTTGGGTTTATTGCTGACACGCCCAGGACTACAGTAAATGCTGCTGTTTCGAGCGTGTCTGGCGAGGAGACGTGCTGTTTCTTTATCTAGCCTAGCATAATCCATGATCTAGGCAGGGCAGCGGCGTTTAAATTTAGATGAGCGTCCAGCGGGAAGAAGTGGAAGTTAAGTCTGACCTGAGCTGGGTTCACTCTGGCTGACCTCCACCTGCCCTGCAGCACGGAGACGCTCGGGCCGAGTGAGCATCGGGGGCGTGTCCCTGCTGAAAGTCTTGACAGCTTCTCGTTTATTCATGGACATTCCTTTGCATACGAGACAGACCACATCTTTGTCCTTCTGTAAGAAGATTCTGCGCTTGGTTAATGGGTTTCAGCAAAAAGACGGATAAAGACGTTCCTCTAATCTAGGGCTGAAGATCTGATCATGGCCTTATGGTTCCCTGATCCATCATATATCTTTTACACCGAACTGGATTGAAACCAGTGTAACCAGCTTGTGTGGACGTCCATGAAGCAGATGCTCAGCAGTATTGTGAATCGGGGCCGCAGACCTGCGCGGGACTGTCGGTGGAGTCGCCTGACTGCTCCTCATGCTTCACAGTCTTCACATAGCAGGAAAATTGGCACAGAAACGCACCCCGCCTGACCATCTATGGCTGATTTAATCACAGCCCTAAAAGGAACTCCCCTGTGATGCGTCTGGTTTCTGTCTGGCCGGAGTTGGCTGTTGCGCTCCGGCGTCCCGGACGTCTGGAGCAGCACACCGTTTGCCGGGAACAGGCGTTTTGGTCTTAACGCGAAGACGTGAAAATAACAGCTCGTAGATGTCTAGCTTGCAGAGACACATCTGTTAAAGCTTTACACCAGTTCTTTGAGCGGCGTGACCTACCAGGATGTGTTGTGTGTACAGGAATAACTTTACTGCCTTGTGTCCTCGGGTGTCTCGGTTTGATCTCGCACACGTTAGATCAAGCAACACATGGTTGGTGTTATGACTAGGGCCTGGCAGTGGTCGCTGGCACGCACCGTCGCTCCGTTCTCGTTCCTGAAGAGCCTGTGTAGTCTACTGCTGTCAGAACATGAGCTGGTCCACGTGCCAGTCTGATGCTCACTCCTTCATTTCTCAGAAGAATTAAACGAGCTTTTTTTTTCTCTCTCATTCGAATGAAGAAGGTACTGACCTTGCTTTGAACCACAGTAAATAGTAACTAAAAAAAGAAGCTTGACATCCTGCAGCTGACTTCCTCTCTTTCCAACTCTTTTCTCTTTGATGTCTTCCTTCTCAACATCTTTATCTGCTTCACTTCTCAGCAACTCCAGCAACATGCTTTTGTCTCTGCCCTCTTCCACGTACATGAGTTCTCCTCCCACTCTGAGACCACAACACACTCAGGATTCACACCCAAGCTCTCCAGGTGAACGTGTCCATGGGGAGCCTGAGTTTCTACATTAGTATCATGTAAGGATTGTGTCAGTGTGTTTACACAAGGCAAGGTGTGTGTGTGTGTTGTCAGGTCTCATGTCTATACCCATTGGTGACTGTAAGTGTCTGAGAAGCAGCAGTCCCAGGTGTGTGTGTGTGTGTGTGTGTGTGTGTGTGTGTGTGTGTGTGGACCTCAGGGGCTGTACATGTTATTGTACTACTTCAGCTTTGTGTGTCGAGCTGCGCTGCATTGCTTCAGAATGTTGACTTGTACAGTCGGTACTCAAAGCCCTCACTAGAGACCTCGGCCTTATTTTCACTACCTTCCAAAACTATTGCCACCCTTTCATCTGTTAAAATAAAAGGAGAGGAGACGCTGTATACACTAACATGGCGCACACACAGTCAGCGTAAGGGTGTTCGTTCCAATCTGTTTTACCTTTTAGCGTTTATCTTTAAAAAAAAAAAAAAAAAAAAAAGTAAAGTGTTTATTTAACACAAGCATCCAGTTAACGTTCATGAGTGAATGTGTTATTTATAAGAACCTCTCGGGCCTCTGCATTACCTTTAGCCATGGCGTGTTTCCCTAAGGTGCAGATATTCTGGTTGCTCACCTGTTAACCTGCACACAGGGTTCACACACACACACACACACACACACACACACACACACACACACACACACACACACACACACACGTCTTGGTGAAGGTTAACAATGGATGTATAAGTTTGTTTGTTTTTTCTTCAGAAACGTACAACACATGGCGTTTATGCTAAACAGGAAGTGTTGATGAATGGCCCTGGTCACATGACACAGTACTTAAACATAACAAGCTTTTGTCATGTGACCGAGAAGACGCCGCTCCTCATCACCGAGATGATTTTGAAGCTCACGCCGTGGTGTCCCTCAGACGAGGTTCCTCACTCTCTTCAGGACGCTGTTGAATGAAACGGATCGGAAGTCCAATACTTCTTCAGAACCCGATCTCTCGTTTGGACCGAGCAGTGTTTTGCTCTTCTTGTTGAAGCTTGTTAGACGTTTCCTCAGATGCTTGTGTATTTTTAGAGCTGTGGTGTCCTGTTGCTAGGAGATGGCATGAGAGTTAGAGAGAGGAAGAAAGGGTGAGAGTGGAGCGAAAAGGTGCATTACATACGGTGTCTGAATGACGAGCGCTCGCTCTCATGCCGTGACTCAGCCCTGTTCCCACTCACATGTTCCAGCTCTTGTCTCTCTCTCTCTCTCGCGGACACACACACACACACACACACACTCGGCTCATCATGTGTGAGCTCCATCTGTGTGCTATGACCTTTCTCCTCATCACAGCAGGGCAGTGTGTACTGTGCGTCTCACAGGTTTGTTTTCAGCGAGTTCTGCTGAAGAAGTGATGAACTTACTCGAGTCAGATAAAGACCTTGCAGTGTGAGAGAACAGTTTCCATGTTTTTGGACATGAAGTCTAGGCTCTGTGTGGGAGGACCTTTCGGTCAGACAGATTAACACTTTGCACTGAGAGCATCAAGGCCGGGTTCCTCTGTGTTCCTCTGTTTGATGATGGCCTTCAACCAGAGACAACTAGCGGTGTACACCCTGCCCGACTACTGCCAGCATGTTGGCGCGGTGTCCTTGGTTGCATCGTTTTTCAGTGTCATGTTGTCTCACAGTGTATTGTGTCCATGTGCGTTCACCTGCATTGTGTTGTGCTGCCACGTGATGAAGCTCCTCCCAGTTAGATTTAGACGTGTTTCTCTGTAAATTCTCAGGCAGAAAATTGATGCTGTAGATTTTGAGTTCATTCTCCTGCTCCATCACCAGTAAAGATCAGTGAGAACGTTCCAGAAGGATCATCTTCTAACGAGGTGAATTGCGTTTCTTTTAAAAACATCAAACCCATCAAAACATCAAACCCAGAGCAAAGCTTCAGAGCTGGTGACTGGTCAGACATTCTCCTGGCCGGCAGAGGACACCGGTCAGTCACGTGTGCCAATATTTTTGTCATGTTTTAAATTGTTTAACACGTCTGGATGTTAATATCAGGAAGTGAAAACGGAGATTCTGATCTCTCATCTTATGATCATCAACTCAGCCGTCAGCCATTTTGCCATGTGTGTGTGTTAGCAGTCTTGTAGCTCTAACAGTAGCACAGATCTGTTTCCCGTTAACTGGCTCACACGGCTGTGGAGGTTTACGAGCTGGAAGCCACCTGCAGACAGACAGACACTCGATCTGTAAACCGTGTCATCTGGCACCGCAGTCTTTTGCTGCAGGCGTGGGAACTTTGCTGTTCGCTCCACGTGGTCACGCTGCATGGTAGGAGATCGGATCAAGGTAAAGTATTGACTCATGAGAAGGGAAAAGCGGTCAGTGTGACTTCACTTGCTTTAGGTTTATTCCACAGCTCTGTATGAGCATAAAGAGCAACAGCACCCCCAGGCTTAGTGAGATATCGGGAACAGGAATCACCAGGGTGAGCCGATACGGTATCATCATGATACCCGGATTCTGATACAATCGTCTGTGGGGGTACGTGAAATGCCACCCTAAGGAATCGTGCTACATATTTCTATTGGTCATTACTAGCTGACTTGTTCTCTATTCCTATGATCCTCTGTATGTGACGTACTTTAATCAAGCATGTGGCTGTGAGAAAGAAATCTGTTTCCGTTTGTTTCTGAACGTTTCTTTAAGAAATGCAGATGTTCCCCAGGGTGTGACCTTCCGCTCAGGCACTATTGAGTCTGTCCGGGTGATAACACGTGTGCGTGTGGACTTGAACGAAGCGCCGCGGGATACGGGCTCGAGCTCTGTTTAGACTTCGGCCTCAAGGACGCAGTGTTCAAATCGTTCCGCTGTCACAAATATGTGAAAAAAAAAAATTTGGTTGTTTTGGGGGATGTTTAGAATTCAGTCTTGTCATTATTTCCACTGACTTTTCATCTTTTAGTAAGAGAAGGTAAAACTAGTTTTTTAAGTACCATGGGTCTAACGAAGCCATGTCTATGTTGGTCCTGTGCAGGGTTCGCCTTCCCCGAATGGGCGTACAAGCCGGAGTCCAGCCCGGGCTCCAGACAGATCCAGCTCTGGCATTTCATCCTGGAGCTTCTGAGGAAGGAGGAGTACCATGATGTCATCGCCTGGCAGGGGGACTACGGCGAGTTCGTCATCAAGGACCCGGACGAGGTGGCCCGACTCTGGGGGGCCCGTAAGTGCAAACCTCAGATGAACTACGACAAGCTGAGCCGCGCTCTCAGGTGAGAAGTGAAAATTATATTAATTAACGGAGCAGTTGTTTTTATTTCAAACCATCAGCCATGATACAGTCAGAGTTAAAAATCATTAAGACCTGCATGTTAACGAACAGTCAGATTATTAAAGTTCATCTGTCACTGGGTCTAGTTAAATATGGACGGGTCAATGGAAATGACAAGGGAACGGGCTTTTGCTCACGGAGGAACGCAGAGCTCTCTTTATACGTGTTATTGAATCGTGCCATACGGAATACCTCAGAACTCTCCGATCGAAGCAGTCCTGGGGTAATTCTGCGAAGACCGGTTGTCTAAGAGTTCACGTCTTGGTCCCATTTAGAGCTCTCTAACGTTTCGGTTCAACACTCACTGGTTTATGATGCACCTTGAAGCCCAAGTTCTCAAAATCACAAGCTGTTGAAGTAAACAGTCAGGAACAGGAATCTGAATCAAACTCTGATGAACTGAGTGATATACAAGCGTACCAGCGGAACACAGTTTTTTTTGAGCGCTTTTCTTGGAAATAATGTGTGGGGTTGTTTTTGTGGGTTCTATAAAACACCAGTGAAGACCAAGTATTGAGGCTCATGTGAACAGCCTGGTGTTTGTCCACTTAATCGTTACGTCGCTCACGTGTTACCCTGCTGACGCTGACTAAGCACTGCATCTGTCTCACAGTGTTACACGTGATGGATTGCCACAATCTTGTAACGTCTGATTCTCACACGTTTTTATCAGCCTCTGGTGCTCATTATTTATTTATTTATTTTTTTTAAACACATGAAAGCGTTCAGACTTTACCAAAAAATCGTGGCCTTTTCATAGCTCACTCTTTTTCTTCTGGTTTTTATTGCTTTTTTTTCTTTCTCTCATTTACTGTTCTCCGTCTGTCTGCATGTTTTTCATGTCTTCGCGTTTGTCTCCACGGCAACAGCAAATGCCCACTCAAACCCACTGAACCTGTCCTTGGCGTGCCGTAATCATCCATATCGCATCAGTCTGCACTGAAACGACGAGTGCTCCTTACAACTGACCTCTCTCTCTTTCTCTCTCACTCATAAACACACAAACTCTGTCCTAATTTAATGTCTTGCTCTCCTTCTCATGTAAAGCCTTCACACTTCCTGCAATGTGTGTACAGTACGTTCACACTGTGACCCTGACCTCCTTCTTAGCATCAAGGTGGAAAAGCTTGTATTAACATGGGAAGCTAGAAGAAGAGGAAAAGGGCACTTCTTAAAAAAGAGATCAGTGTCCTTGAGTTGTATAATTTCTCCAGACCACCATAAAGTTCTGCGTCACCTCTCTGATGCTTTTTGGGTCACAGATCTCTTGGCCAAACCAGTTATAATTTAACAAACGTTTTTGTTCCTCCAGATATTACTACAATAAACGGATCCTGCACAAGACTAAAGGGAAAAGGTTCACCTACAAGTTCAATTTCAACAAGCTTGTGCTAGTCAACTACCCCTTCATTGACATGGGGTCTGCAGGTAAACTTGACTATAAACAGAGATGATTGATGAGAGATATCCGTCTGCGTCTGCTCTTTGTTATAAACCTCATTTCCTTTTCTGTATTTCTTGCTCCGGTGCCAGGTTCCAGCGTGCCCCAGAGTGCTCCTCCCGTCCCATCGGGTGTTGGGACCCACTTTCGTTTCCCTCCTTCTACTCCGTCTGATGTTCTTTCCCCAAACAGTGAGGAGCTGCGCAGTCCCGGTGTGTTCACCAGCGTGGCGCGAAGAGCGGCGCGGGGGTCCGTGTCTGACTGCAGTGATGGCACCTCGGTAGCCTCAGAGCTGGAGGAGGTGGGCATCGCTGGCGGTGATGAGCGCCCAGCAGAGCGAGCCTACAGATCTCTGTTTTTGCCCCACCACCCACGCCTGACTCACGACTCTCTGTTCCGCATGTATGGAGTCCCTCCTCCTGCCCCGGTGCCCTTCACTGCCTCCCCTCTGCCTGGTGGCCCTCTTCTGCCCCCACAGCTCTCACCTGCTCTCTCCATGACCTCGACACCAACCTCACACCTGCCCTATACACCCTCTCCTTCCTTGGCATCACCCATGCCCGGGTCACGCTTCTCCTTCAGCCCTGAAGACATGAAGCTCTATCTGCAAGCGCACGCGCAGAGTGTCTACAACTACCACCTCAGTCCACGTGCGTTCCCACACTACCCCAGCATTATTATACCCCAGCCACAGCGCCCTGATAAGGGCCTGGCGGGGCCACATGCGGGCACCCACTTTGCTGCTCACCCGCTGCACCACCAGCAGCCTGAAGAGCAACACCCCTCACCCTTCAAATTCAAGCTTCAGCCACCCCCGCTGGGACGAAAGTACCGCGATGGCCCGGCCCCCTCGGCAGCAGGACAGGTCCCCCCTGGGACAGCCTCCACTGGGTTGTTCCTGGGTGAAGGTGGCTCTGCCCCCACTGAGCTGGCCGGCACTACAGGCCCACCAAAGATCAAGGTCAGTACTGAATCTAAACAGAATAGCTGATTAGTAAGTTAAGCTGATGACTTTTAGTGAGTTCACTGAAACCCTAGTTAGATACCTTAGCTAAGGTAGCGATGAAATTTGAGCTGCTTTTGTTTTTCAGGTCGAGCCTGTCTCGGACATAGAATCAGAGGAGGATGTAGAGGTCACTGATCTAAGTGAGGAAGATGACAGTTGTGATGTGTTTGCGCCATCACACTGCAACGGAGGTCCCGCCCTTCTGCCCTGCCCTGATGGAATCCTAAACAACGACGAGGATGATCTCGAAGAGGACGTCTTTAAGACACCAGCAGCACCCCCTTCCGGTGGCGTCGGCTTCGGGATCGGCGTGACTTTGCCCTGTCTCAAAGCTGAACCCCGAGAGGGTAGTCCCAGCAGCCCCGGGGGCTCGCAGTGCATCCCGCTGAAACTGCGCTTCAAGCGCCGCTGGAGCGAGGACCAGCGAATGGAGGCAGAAATCGAGGAGGCTGAAGACAAAAAGAGCCGTGCCGAAAAGGAGGAACCTTCAACCCGAGAAGCCCCTAGTGATGAGGGAAGGGGCCTGACTTGCTTGGGTACGCCCCTGGTGGCCGGCCAGAGAAGGGTCAGTTCTGAGCTTCAGAAAGCAACGGCGCAACTGTCTTTAGAAAACAGCGGGTTCTGAGGAGGGAGCTTCTCACGTGTGAGACGAAATCAAACAGAACTGCAGAGCAGGAACACAAACAGGAACACCTGCACAGAGACACACTACAGGACACTGCCGGGACTGATGGCTCCTTCTCCACGGCACCCGCATTTAACCTGCTCGGTCTGCTTGAACTTCTCAATCGGTTTCACTTGGCGTATACGACCACGGCGTACGTCACTGTCACAAACTATAACGGAGACGTCCTTTCCTCTGGTCTCTCAGAGACGATTTACATTAAATGGAGGAGCGTCGACGGATTTCAAAGCCGATTAACAACCAAGTGCCTGAAGCGGTGCTCCACACGGAAAGAGACGGTGCTGAGAATTTATCTGTGCTGACATTTTCCCCCTCGCTTGAAATAAAAAACGCCCCCAAACCAGTCTCTGCCTTCACACACACTAACTGCGAAACACTGCCTTATAACGCTTTTGGGGTCCAGAACAGGGGTCCAGTTAGAGGGACCTTCATACGTCCCTGATACGGAGTAGAGTTTAGTCTGTCCTGTTTAAAGCTCACCGAGACCAAGTACGAGTGTATGGAGTGCCTGCTGCGACACCTCATAATCAGTTTTAACCCAGAGAGACACGGAGGCGAGTCCCGGGTGGGGGGGTTCGGGGGTTACTCCGGCGAATCGAAGCTTATGAACTAACTTCATGTGCTCCAGTCTGAAGTATATATAAAAAAAAAAGTTTAAATCTCAGGCGTAGGTCAGCAAGACCTGAAACTCGATGAGTCTGCGGTCCATGAAGCCTTTTACAAAAATGCAATGTGCCTTTTTTTTTTTTTTTTTTTTCTCCTCACGTTCACACCGAATGCGCCGTAACCTCAGACGTTCTGGTTTTTTTCTGGCAGCAACAACTCAAACTAAATAAAGGCCACATATATATTGAATACATTTATGATGATGATGATGGTGATGAGATATATTTGATACAGATTATCTATATTTCGGAACTTTTAAATAGTTTTGATAATTCTATTTTTAGACATAAGACATTTAGAGAGTTTAAAATAAAATCTGCATGATTGACCTCGTTTGTGATGTTTGAGGCGTCCTGCAGGAGCTATAAAGTGTTAGGTGAGAAAAGACAAAGCGATTGTAACTTAAGCATTTCTATCACTCTCTCTCTCTCACACACACACACACACACACACACACACACACACACACACACACACACACACACAGGGATATACTTCATTAAGCTGGAGCCTCAGGAGATAAAGCAGACTGTAATCTTACACCCTCACGTCAGCGGAACGCAACATCCAAGATGGGTCTGACGTGTTTAATGCCCCCTACACCACCCCCCCCACACACACACACCAATTATTACAGTACAAAAAGTGCCCATTTCCCTTCTTTCGCTTAAAGTTCATCCATGTCGTTGCATTACACACCAGCGCTACCTAAAAGCTGCCTTACTTGCGTAATCATACTTGTATAAAAAAAGAAAAAAACACTCTATATCTATATATATTTTCATATCTTTGCTCTATAGACAATGTTTTTATTCTACCTAGTCATGTGATCAGTTATAACTTTTAAACATACCGATTTATTATATTTTATTTTTTTGTACCCTTTCTTAAAAGTGTATTCTGCAGTATGGACGCAACTCCTGATTTGTATCCTGCTTAGTTTTTAAATGTTACAAAGCCAGGTTAAAGGGTTACGCTATTGTTACGCTATCACCTTATTATTATTTTTTAATCTAAATGTATCCACTTCTTTTTTTTTTTTTTTTATCTCTTGTGTATATATATATTTTTGCATTCTGGTGGACTGTAGCACAATGAAGAGTTCTCTTTATTGTGTGTAAGGTGTCTGTTTCCTTTGCGTACCTGTATTAACCCCTTCCTCACCTGACGTATGCGCGTATACTTTCAGTAACACTCGGATCTGTAACTCCTCGTCGCGAGGTCATGTACTCTAGTAACTGTAATCAGGGTTCATTAAAAACAGGTAAACCCAAGTCTGACCTCCTGGAGTGTGTCTTTCATGTTTGAAGATAAGTGTGTGTGTGTGTGTGAGAGAGAAAGAGAGAGTATGTGCATGGAAATGTGCTGCAGGTTTAATACATTATGTTGTTCAAGACCCTTTAATATAATCAGAATCAGGAGCTCATGGGTTCAGATCCCAGTGTGCGATTAACTGCCCGAGTGCATAAACCTAAAACCAAAAATTAATCAAAAAATGCGTAAAGCTGAAAATACTAAGTAACTTTAAAATGTATATTTATTAAATTATTTATTATTATTATTTACAGAAGACCACTGTTATTATATTGGGAAAGTTTTTTTATTATTATTATTAAATATATGATTAATATTGGTCAGAAATTTGGAGTGTTTTGAAAGTATTACATTTTCAACATTTTCAGAAAAGTGACAATTGATTTCAAAGCACCTTTTAATTTACTAATTAACTAATGAAAAAGCACTGATTACGATGCTGGTGACTCTGAATCTCAGTGATTAAACCAGACGAGGGGAAGTGAGGAAGCTGCTGAGATTTGACTAGATGTTTTGAATAGTATACTGTATATACAGTACATGCATACATATGTATATATAGGTATATAAAAAGGAAATAAATTTTCATAACTTTCAGAAAAATAATAAATGATATGCGTTACAACATTTACACACACACACACACACACACACGTAGCGGTCGCTGCTGCATCAGGTGCTGTTCCAAATTATATGTCCCTTTTATATTTTCTTATATTTTTGCTCATTTGTCACTGAATTTTTTTCCAATCTTCAAGCTAAAGTTCAAATTAAATCCACAAGCAAGCACAAAAAACTGTTTAAATGATTATTTCATTTACTGAACCTGTGTGAAAAAGAAATTGCCCCCATGTAATTTAATTCCTAACTGTGGATCTAAAAACACAGGCGTGATTTCTAGTGATTCTGTTTGATTAAACCATAACGGCACTCAAGTCAAAGCCAACAAACAAGTCTGGTTCGAGTTCTCTTCACACCTAGGATGGCTTCATGCACTCTGCTTTCCTCACGCTAGTGAGAACTGAGGATGGTGCGCTCAGGACTCATGGCTTGAACTGCATTGGTACAAACAGGTTTCCTGTGATGACTTGCAGATGCGTTTGCTTCAATTGTTTCAGGACTGAAATTATCCAAGTCTTCATCAGTGAACATCTATTTCCACCAACCTACAACACCTTTCCTGATTAATAACTACAATTCTGACCTCCTAGGACACAGCTATAGAAGGGGTTTATTCATCACTGCGCTGTCTGATATCATGTACAATGAGGGTCTGGTTGCTCTCAATGTTTCATTTAATCTCAGTCATTTGAAAAAGAATTATAAAAGAGAGGAGGAAGTTAATATATCAATTATATCAGTCATGAAAGAGTGAACCACAGCCAGAGCCGTTATGTCCAAATGGAGGAATCTTAGAACAGTGCTTTCAAGAGCACATGGACAACTCATCCAGGAAGTCCCAAAAGAACCAACCAGAAATATCAGAAATATTGCCAAGATAAGAAATATATTGTCGCTAAACGATGCAGAAAAACTAGTTCATGCTTTTATCACCTCT
>JAQMYJ010000021.1:16026600-16072860 GCA_030014305.1 Clarias laeviceps | reverse complement strand
CTCACCAGGGACTATCTGACCATTTTGATTCATACACATTCAAATTCCATACAAACTTAAATAATTATTTTGATTGTTTAAAGCTGCTTTGCGACAATGTCAATTGTTAAAAGCGCTATACAAATAAAATTGAATTGAATATGGAAGCCAATCGAAATATCGAAGTTTAGTCGCAAAATCGTCAGCTCCGTCGATCTGCTCCAAAATCTCCATCCGCACATAGTACACATCGATGTCATCCTCAGACCTGCACAGCCATCACTGATACAGTAAAAGCATTGCTCTTAACAAATCTTCTGAAATATCAACAAAAGAATAACTTCCTTGTTCTCTTCTTCTTTGTGTGCAATGGCAGCTCACAAACCTAGTAGGTGCAAATAGGAAAATGTAAATGTACCCGAAAAATAGAGAGCAAAAATAATAAATAGTGGGTTTGGAGCCCAGATGTTCCTGGATATGGTACAAACTAATGCCTAATGTGAAAATGCCCTCAGGAAGTAGTAAGTGAAGAGACCTCTGCTGGTGGGGAAGTGTAATGTCCTGGGCTGGTGAGACAAATGCTTTTACCGAATCTGTGGTGTCTTCACAGGAAAGCAGACATATTTACAAGAACAGAAAAGGAAAATAATATTAGAGTATATAGAGGGGTGGGGATGGCGACAATAGAGGAGCAAACAAAGACCATGTAAAGCTTTATGTGTCATAATCAGGAATTAGTATTAGATGTGTGTGTTTGTGTGTGTGTGGGGGGAGAGAGAGACCGAGAGAGAGAGAGAGAGAGAGAGAGAATATATTATCTGGTCTGTTTACATTTATATATGTTAACTGAACTTGAATTTGCATGAACATCCGCACTTTTGTTCAAATAATATGGCTTTAAGTGTATTTCACTTACAATATTAAGACCTGATCATTTTGTGTTTAAGTTGATTCTGTTATTTTCTCCTGTTAATTGATTAATGAATTCGAGACAATCACCTCTCCACAGATCTCATTCTAAAATTTGTTGGGGCCTTCGGTGAAAATTAGCAGGAGGCCCCTCCAACTATAGCCTGAGTCTATTCCAGGTGACTGGGGCACGATGCGGGGTACAACCTGGGTGGGGCACTAGTGCCAATCACAAGCCACACAAACTATGGGGAACTGTATACATGGGCTACAGGAAGTCTTTTAGACTGCAATTAGACTTTACAATAACTTCAAGGGAGGATCTGCTTCTCTGAAATCACAATAAATAGGATCATATACATTATGCTTACTTGTATAATACGTGAACTGGCTTTGATAACGAGGATATCCATCCATCCATCCATCTATCTATCTATCTACAGATATGACCATGTTGTCAATAAATGTTTTCAATAAATTCAATCATCTTCAGTATTGTGCTTCCTACACTTGTGTAAGAATCAGTTTTTTCTGTCCATGGAAAGACTGCAGAGTCTCCTGGTGTTAAAGCACACCTTCTGAAAGCATTAAAATAAGAATAACTGCTTTAGACCATGTTTCATGCTGAAAGAGAAAGACATAAAATCAGCATTATACTCTTTGTGGTTGTTTAAGAAATCTGCATAATAAGTCTATGAAAGTTTTGTTCTAAAAAAGGTTGCCGCGTCGACTCATTGTGGGAAACCTAAAAACCATGAAGGCTGTGTGTATGATGTGCATGGTGGGAATAAATCAGACAGGGACACGTCTTAGTCTAAAGTCGCACTTTAATCCTAACACATATTAGCTGGTTATCCCTCCCGCCCGTCCCCCGTCCCCTTTCTCCCGCCCCCCTCCCTGTCCTCACCCTATACAACAGGCACACAGACAGCGATGTGTAACGGACAGTTCAACAGTTCTGAACAAAATCCAAAATGAGTTTACAATCTCCATGGAGTGACTCTGAGCTAAGGGAAAGAGAACACACAGACAAGGAGCAGAAAAAACATATCGTAGAATATACAAAGAGACCATCATTAGAGTCCATATCTACCAATATCAGCGTTTCTCATGAGCACAGTTTTCTGGAAAAAAAATGTGAATGATGAAAAGTTATGCATGTTTCATAAAAAAATATGAAGAAAGTGTAAGGGTGAAACTCTTTGGTTTTCAGTTGTGAGTTTTTTTTTTTTATTATTATATATATAAGTATCTTTGCTGCCCTCAAAATACCTTTGGATTAAAGCTGTATTATAAAACAAAAAGGAAAAGAAAAGACTGAAATGGTACAGACTTTTCCTAAAGGAACACAATGGAGAAGAAAGTCTTTGTTCTATGCTGTTTTTCATTACTATCCTTTTGTAAGTCATTTGAAAAGGTGTGTGTGTGTGTGTGTGTGTGTGTGTGTTTGGTTTTACATGTGTAATCTTAAAAGAGTCTAAGAAACACTCCTGTTCATCAGTGTAACTAATACTAAACTGAAAATGTTTTTTTGCATTTTGGTGGGTATATAACCAAAAAACAATGTCGGATACATTACAATATAATTCCTGTCACTATATTAAATAAATAAATAAATAAATAAATAAATGGTTATGTGGAAAGCAAAGTGGTTTGTGATGCAGATTATTGACTAAAGGCTGTATATGTGTAAATGCATCTGTGACATCATCTATCATAGGTGTTTAACTTTGGTATCACTCTATGTTTTCCACAGATAACCCACCACAAGTCCACACACACACACACACACACACACACACACACACACACACACTCAAATAGACATACACTGTGTTAAAAATAAGAGCAAATATAACTGTTATCTTGGCTTTAAAACATAAAAATGAGTTGAGTACTAACTTGAACAATTACATTATTACATGTCCGTGTACAGTTATTTGTACATAATTGGCACATGACAGATTTTGTAAGAGAAACTGCTGAGGGTTGGTGCAACGGTTATTAAATTAAATTAAATTAAATACATTACTCTATAACTGCATTAAAACCAATCAAACTAAAGTAAAGTTGGAACCTTTATAAGTAACAGAGCAAATGGAAATCATGACTTATGGGGGAGTTTTTTTGTAATCAAGGCAACATGTTTGGCCAAATTAATATTTTTAATATTTTCCATCTCCTGGGTAACATTTATGCTCCAAACCTGTCTTTTTGGTATTTTACATAAGGTATGACTTGTGGAGTCAGGTACCTACATCTTTGTTTAGCTACATGTCTTCATTAGTTTTGGTTTGTTTGGGTTTGGTTGGTTTGAATTGTTTGGTTTGAATTATTTGGTTTGAATTTGTTTGGTTTGGTTTGGTTTGATTTGGTTTGGTTAGTTTGCTTTGGTTTGGTTAAGTTTAGTTGGTTGGCTTTTGGAAGGTTGCTCTGGTTTGTTTTTGGTTGGGTTGCTCTGGTTTGTTTTTGGTTAGGTTAGTTAAGATTAGGTTAGGTTGGTTTGGTTTGGGTTGGGTTTGGTTTGTTTTGGTTGGGTTTGGTTTCTTGATTGCTTGGTCTGGTTGTGTTGGGTTATGTTGGGTTATGTTGGGTTGGGTTTTTTTTGGTTGGAGTTGGTTTGGTTTGGTTAGGTTGAACATGATTCGGATGTTTTGGTTTGGTTTGGTTGGGTCGGGTCAGGTTGCGTTGGTTTTGGTTTGGTGTGTTTTGATTGGTTGGGTTTGGTTTAGTCAGTTTTCTTTGGTTTGCTTTGGTTTGGTATAATCAGTTTGATTTGGTTGGGTTTGGTTTGGTTGGTTTGGTTTGTCTGCTTTGGTTGGTTTGGCTTAAAGCACTGGCCTCAGAAGGCACTTCATGCCCATTAAAGCATCAGTGGAACTCAACACTTACAACTGTTCTGGTTTAAAAGATTGAAGATATCTCAGTTCCATTTCACCTCCATAACCACCAGGAGAAATGTTTACACACCATAAGCTGACCGAATGACATTGTATTTAATTATTAAGAGTCATTATTTTAAGTATTTTTTAGATATCTCCTCAACAGCTTATGACTGCAGGTGGAGCTACAGGTAACCTGTTCCCAAATATGGGGTCACAGACTTTATTTTTCCTTTAGCTCCTTTTATCACTTTGCACAGGAGCCACCTCTTTGCCAAGAGCGGTATCACTTAGCTTGCTAAGCTGCCTCTTTTATTGACTGCCATCTGATGAATCATGGGCCTGTGATATCTGCACCAAGTGAGCCCTAGGTGGCTTTTCCTTAGAATAGTGCTCCATGTCGTGAACCACTAAATCACTGGTTCCCACCATATGCATAGTTCTGTATCCAGTTCCTCTGCATTGATCAGAGAAGCAAATATAAAAACAGATGTTTCAGGCCAAGAATGAGCATTAATGCGAATACAAAAAAGAAGCCATATATGTAAATTTAAATGAAGTCAAATTCTGCGAGGCTGATGTGTTCAGAAAACACAACATTAGCTTAAATTGGTCTAATGCGAGCTCATGTATGCAAAAGAGGGCAGAAATCATACACTTTGAGTGAACCATGTTGCTCTGTGGTGCAGAATAAGCAGCACTTCAAAAAGACAAGGCTATAAGGTAATGTATCTTTGAGGAGGGACAGACTAGCCTCCATCCTACAGAGTTGGTAACTGACATATGAAAGGGCAGACTTTCTGGATGCTTACTGCATGACCTCTGTCACTGATTCTGCCATCATTACAGAGAATTCATCAATCAGACCACAGAGTTCTCCTCAGCCAGGGTACTTATGGTTATGGGTTTGGCCTCTCAGATGGAAATAACTATGACCCCAACATACAAGAAATGCAATTATTAAATACATAGGTGTAAACATAAATGGAAGCAAATGGAGTCTCTGTCATCTGGACATTATCTGTTTGGTGTCTAAGGTACTAACCTCTCTGTAGAACTGCAGAGGGACTCTATCTTCTGTGTTAGAGGTTTTGTGATCCTTTCTTTATGGGTTCATAAAGGGCCTGAAATGGTTTCCTCTAAAGAAAACTTTTTTTGGTGGGAATCACTTGTACAAAAATAATGGAATATGTGAGTCTTCTCTGCATATGCTGGTGGTGGCCAGATGATGCAGGATTTATCCTGTCAATTCAATTTTATTTGTATAGCGCTTTTAACAATTGTCATTGTCGCAAAGCAGCTTCACACAACCAATGAAATTATGGGAGTTTGTATGAAATGTGAATCCACTGTCACACCACCCACAGTTGTTTGGTATAGACTTCCAGGAAAGGGGACCAGTTGAGTCGTCTTTACTATGCCCAGTACTCTCCTTACACCATATACATTGTGTGACACTATAGTGTCCACCTATCTAAGCAAAGCCTGAATGGTAGACGCCATCACTTTAACCAACAGACATGCCGGACACCCAGCTTCAATGTCATGCCATAATGGAGTGTCTCCTTATTATGGGTTTCAGGAGGTCTGCATTATTAGCACCTGGGCATCAACCATGCATTTTTCCAGGCAGTCATATTATTAAGCCACCGTTCTCACGATGCCTTTGCTAAGGTGATACAGATGGTTAGCCAATGATAAACCGATGGGATCATAAGAAAAGGTGTAGTGTGGTATTTAACAGCAATACCAAATCAGTCCATCACCAGGGGACTGGCGTGTGTTTAACTATCATCCTTGAAACTTATCCAATGTCCACAGAACCGCAATTACATTAGGGACTAACATTTTGTTCCTAAAGTCACTTCATGTCTGTCCAGTTTGCATTATAGTTATGTAAATAAATCATTAATACATAAAGAAAAAAATAAAGATAAATACTACCATACAAATCATCACACAAAACTGTTTTGGTCTGAAGCATCATCATCATCATCACCATCATAATTTCATAAGTTTTTTTTTTCTTCACAGCCTTTTTATGTTAGCGATAAGTTCGCTTCTTTCCTACAAAATCTATTGAAACACTAACAGGTACATTCCCTCTAGACATGTATATCAACTGTATGTATATATACAGTTGAATTAAGCCCCACCCACCCACCCACCCCCCAACTTGCTACTTCCTGTCGCAGCTAGAGCTTAATCATTGGTTTCTTGGTGAACTTGTTCTCATGTCTTCACTGAGACGATGTCGAGTAGCTACTCACTGTGCTCTGGTGAGACGAGGGACAGAAGGTGAGTAGGACAACTGGTTCATTTCAGTTTGGTTTGTATGCTGGAGAATAATTTTCTAACACACACACACACACACACACAGAAATCAACAAGCATCCTTCAATACACACCTACAATCTCTCTGAGCACCAGTGCAGGTAGTTAACTGCCTCCCTTTATCCACTCTTCATTGGTTTGGCTGCTATTTGGCTCATTTTAAGTATTACAAAAAGGTTTCGCTCTTGTTGGTATTTTTTTTTTTTTTTTACAACATTCTCGATAAACTTGGAAGCTACATTTTCACAGTAATAGTTTAAACTCCCCACTTTAAGATCAAAACAACATATCAAAATAGGCAAAACGTTCTCCTAATCATCCCAAAGATAGAAAGAATGAGACAAGGTTGTCGAGCATCAACATATAAAGCAAGAAAAGAAGGCAATAAAATAAAATATATACTGTATGTATTTTAAGTTCAGTTCAGTGAGGTCGATAAATATTCCTCAGGAATCTGAGGGAAAAAACAAACCCTAACAAGAATGTTAAATATGACGTGTAGGAACGGAGGTAGGAGGAGAAGAGCGTGGAGTTGCACGTCGCTCAGCGCTAACCAAGGATCAGCGCGTCCTCTTCATCCTCCTCAGATTTGCTCATTGCATTGAATTGATTTCTCTTTTTCTGTGGTGCCCAGTTTTCATTTTGTGCACTCAGCCATAAATCGGGGTTTTTTTCTTCTTTCTTTTTGGTTTTGGTTTGTTCCTTGTGTTAAAAAAGAGTAAAAAGAAAAAAAAAATCAACACTAGTGATGCTTTGTTCTCGAAGGCCTTTTAGAGAGTGTGTATAGAACTTCTCCATCTTATACACTGGCATGCTAGTTTTTCTCGATTCGACCCTTATTTTCCTCTTTCCAACACACACACACACACACGAAAGAGAGGATTCACGAGGAAGCATCAGTGTTTTAGCAGTTCGATGTCGATTGTGTGTTTTTCTGCGGACGTTTCTGAGGTGGTCTCGTCTGAACGCCTGCTTGCTGATGCCACAAGGACAGACGAATGCTTTGGTATCAAGAGACGGAGAGAATGAGACTGAGATGATTATGATGGAATCAGGATGCTGAAGGGTTTACGGTGCTGAAACGAACACTCGGCTCACTGGGCCGCCGATGCAGACGATGTTTATACAGTAAAATAATGATGATTTTAAAAGATGTCCATCTCTAACTGAGTAACTCTATCAAACTTACGGTAGAGGTAGATTGAGAAAAGATGTAAGTGTCAATCAAATAAAAGAAAGAAAGAAAAAAATGGAGAACCTGTATATGTGGAGCTGATGACATGATCCTGCACGAGTCAGGTTTTTTCAGGTCTTTTACGTAAAGCTTTTCTTTCCGATTAGTTTTTTTTTTTTTTTGGTTTCAGTTTTTGGTGTTTTGGTTTTTGGCAATTTTGGCATGTTTTGTTATTGAGTCTTTTTCCTCAAGATATATATATTTTTTGGTTTTATCCACAGACAACAGTCAAATATCTTTCCCTCCTTCCTTCCCTCCATTTCTCCCGTGCCACACCGGGCTCGAGCTTACCTTATCTTCAGCTGTGTGTTCTTTCAGTTTTAATTAGTGACTGTACGTTATTGTTTATGGCCAACAAAAGAAGCTCAGCAGCTCTGTCGTTTAAAACATACTGACCAGTACATTTCTTTCTTCATCCACTCCAGTTCCATCTTCATGTTTTCTTACTCATTCTTCTCTTGTTCAAGATATTTTTTGGTATTTTAGGAGAAGGATAGGTGGAGAGAAATAGACTGGAGTGAGAGATGGCTTTTTTTTTTTGTCTCAGCTGCATCTGACTCCTCCCCTTCGCCACGCATGGGGCGTCACTCGGCCATTGCCCCTCCCAGGGGTGGTGGAGAGGCTTCACTGAACGAGCAGTAGGATGCAGGGCTCGAGCACAGCGAGGCGGAGCAGGAGTCCGGGCTCATGTGGCTGACACTGGAAGGTGAACATGCACGTGCTGCACTGTGCAATCCTGCCCCGGTGCCTGTGGGCAGGGGCAATAAAGTGGGGCGGTTAAGAAAGAGGGAGGAGCATAGTCCCACTCCCGGAGCTGCGGCTCCACCCAGGAACATCTGACTGCTGCTCTCTAAAGCTGAAATGGACATATGACCTCCCCTGGCAGCCAGAGCTGTGAAAAAGAAAATAAAGAATTATACACAATCCAAATATGTATATTAATCTGAGATAGGAAAGCTAAATGCCTATAATTACTATAAAACTGACACCTTCTTATTAACGTCTGCTTGAAAGAACTGTGTGTCTTTATTAAAGTTCATCCATCTGTCCATCTAGGAACCTCTGTAGTCCTACTAGGAATTCTGGAGGCCAATGATGACCATTGTATTTATTCCCACATGGGGATTTTTTTGGTAACGCCAATTAGCCAAATCTGTATGTCTTTGGACTGTGTGAGGAAACCGGAACACCCAGAGGAAACCCATAAAGCACAGGGAGAAAATACAAACTCCACGCACACAGACCCAGAGGGGGAATCAAACCTGGTGAACCCAGAGGTGCAAGGTGACTGCTAAGCCACCCATGCCCATACAAATTAAAACTTTATTTGTCACGTGACCATACACAGTATGCAGTGAAATGCTTATACAACTGTCCATGACCTAAAGAAATAAAGGTTAGGGTAGAAAGATAGAAGGATTTTACTACAAGGAAGAAATTGCACTGAGAGAAATGTAAAATTGTAAACTTTAAATATTTGGGGTGAGTCCACAAATTTATTATATGTAAAGATATAATAAAAATCCTCTGATCATAGTGGGTCTCAGTATTAGGAAAATATAACAAATTTTTGATCAATTCACTGTGCTATTATTTATTTAACAAAAATGAAGGTTAAAAAATGCGAGCAATATTAAGTACCCCATTAGTGTTACCATAGGATTTAAGTGGGTAGGTTGCAGCCAGGTGCTGCTAATCATCAGCGCTTGATTACTTGATCATCAACAGGTCTGCAGACCTCTATAAAAGCAGAAGTTTTGGCAATTTGCTGGTCTGGAGCAGTCAGGTGTGTGTAACACAATGCCAAAAGGGAAAGACAAAAGCAATGGCCGTAGCGAAACAATTGCTGCTGCACATCAATCAGGAAAAAGATAAAACCATTTCCAAACAATTTGGGGTTCAACACTCTCCAGTTATTCACAAGTGTAAAACATTTAAGTCAGTCGCCAATCTTCCCAGCAGTGGACATCCAATGTCATTCACCCCAAGGTCAGACTGTGCAATGCTCAGGGAAATACAAAACAAACCCAGAACCCTAAATCTCAGACCCTACAGTTCTCACTGAGCATGTTAAATGTTAAAGTTCATGACAGCACAATTAGAAGAAGACTGGACAAGTATGGTTTGTTTGGAAGGCTCACCAGGACACGGCATCTTCTGCCTAAAACAACACGGAAACACGAATGAGGTTCACAAAAGAGCATCTGAGCAAATCACATGAGGAGCCTTAATGTCCAGCACCATGTTTGGCAAAAAAAAAGGCGCATTTCAACAGAAACACCAGTCATTCAGTCGACCATAAACTTCTCTGTATACCAGAGTATTCTAGAGGCGAATGTGAGGCCATCTGTCCGACAGCTAAAGCTGAGAGCTGTGAGAGAGCTTAAGAGAGCTGTGCCTAAAGAAATGCCCAAAAAAACTCAATGACTGAAGCAATGTTGTAAAGAAGAATGGACCAAAAAACGATGTGAGAGACTGATAAAGTCATAGAGGAAATTATTTCTTTAAGCTATGGCTGCTAACGGTGGAGTTGAATCAACAAGCTATTGAATCATGGGGGTACTTAGTATTGCCCACCTTTTTCTTTATGGCTTCATTTTTATTAAATAATCAATGGCATGGTGAATTCCACTAAAGTTTAAGAGTCTTCCAAGTAAGACATGCGCCCTGAATGCTGAATATGCTACATCTAACAATAAAATACCTAGCACTCATCTACAGTATTAGGACACTTACACTTATCAGTTACAGTTGAAACCAGATATTTCGATACACTTCAGGAAAAAATACAAAACCTTTTTTTTCTTTACTAAAAAAGAAAAAAACATTAAATCAAATGTCAAACATTAAATCAAAGTAAATTTTTTATGTTTTAGATCAATAAATAATAGCATATATTTTTTTAAATATCAAAAAGAAAACTCCAGATGGTTCCATTCTGAGCTTAAGAAGCTTCTGATAGGTTAATTGTTTCCATTTGAGTTAATTGGTGGCCCACCTGTGGATGCACATAAAGGCACACCTCAAACACGGAGCCTCTTTCTTGGACATCATGGGAAAATCAAGAGAAATCAACCAAGTCATCAGGAAAAGAACTGTGGACCTCCACAAGTGTGGCTCATCCTTAGGTGCAATTTCCAGAGCCTGCAGGTCCCACGTTCATCCGTTCAGACAATAATAAACAAGTATAAAAAACATGGGAATGTACAACCATCATACCACTCAAGAAGGAGACAGATTCTGAGTCCCAGAAAGGAAAATATTTTGGTTTGAAATGTGCGAATCAACCCCAGGACAACAGCAAAAGACCTTGTGAAGATGCTGGCTGAAACTGGTAAGACCATGTGATTATCCACAGTAAAACTTGTCCTGTACCACCATGAGCTGAAAGGGTACTCTGGCAGAAGAAAGCCATTACTTCAAAACCACCATAAAAAAGCCACACTACAGTTAAATGCACATGGGGACAAAAATCTTAATTTCTTGAGATACGTCCAGTGGTCTGACGAGACAAAAATTGAACTTTTCGGCCATAATGATGAACGGTATATTTTGAGGAAAAAGGGTGAAGCTTTGAAGCCTTAGAACACCATCCCAACTGTGAAGTATGGGGGTGGGAGTATAATGTCGTTGGGCTGCTTTGCGGCAGAAGGAACTGGTGCACTTCACAAAATAGATGGCATCATGAGAAAAGAAAATTATGTGGATATATTGAAGCAACATCTGAAGACATCAAGCCAGGAAGTTAAAGCTTGGTCGCAAATGGGTCTTCCAAATGGACAATGACCCCAAGCACACCTCCAAATTAGTTACAAAGTGGACTAAGGACAACAAAGTCAAGGTATTAGAGCAGCCATCACACAGCCCTGATCTCAACCCCATAGAAAATTTGTGGGCGGCACTGAAAAGGCGAGCGAGAAGAAGGCCTACACACCTGATCCAGTTACACCAGTTCTGTCAGGAGGCGTGGGCCAAAATTCCAGCAAACTATTGCAGAAAGCTTGTGGAAGGATTCCTGAAACGTTCAGCCCAAGTGAAACAGTTTTGGGGAAATTCTACCAAATACTAACAAAGTATATGTACATTTCTGACTGATGAAAGTAACAAAAAGAAAATTCCATAAAATTCTCCCTCGCTCGATTCTGACATTTAACAAATGCAAAAAATATGTTAATATTTATTGATCTAAAACAGAAAAAAGTTTACTCTGATTTAATGTTTGACAGTGAAGAAAAAAAGGTTTTGTGTTTTTTTTCTGAAGTGTATGTAAATATCTGGTTTCAACTGTATATATGAACTGTAGAATAGAGCAATCACATGCTGCACCCTGGCCGACCCTGTGCTCTGACTTCAGCTTCCTAACTGGTACATGCAAGAAAAAAAAAATCATTGTGCTGTAACGTACAGGTGACAAATAATTGATTTTTTTTTCTTTTGATCTCGAACCCGATCCTTGCACAATCAAAGAGCCTTCATCAGGAAGTTGCATCGTGGTTCAATAATTCTCAACCATGCTTGAAATATTTGAAAGTGGATGGTTTGTGGGTGGTTCATGCCCCTTCATAATGGATTGTGGAGCCTAAAATATCCTGATTTCTTGTTGAGTGTCACCATATAGAGCTTTGAGCTTTCGTAAAGACCTCTCATTCAGGGGGGAGAGCAAATCTGATAAAATGCCTAAATCAAACCCTGCAAGCTTCTAATAAACCATGATGATATCAGTATTTATATCCAAAGCGTTCTCTAAACAGAAGCAATAACACCTGTATAATGATTAACTTTGAAATTAAAGTTAAACTTTTAGATGAAAATTCTGGACAAACAACAAATGTACTGATATTGAAACATCTGTTCTATTCCTCCTCTTTTCTTCTTTTTCCTCCCTCATTCACAAACCTTGTATCGTAGCCAGAGGATGGCTGCTCATGAGGGCCTGGTTCATGCTTGTGCTTACACCCATCATCGAGTTCCTGGAATGTCACATTAATATGTACACACACACACACACACACACACACACACACACATTTATACGTGTAGGGAAATGCAAGGACTTTCAAAGGGATTGTGAAATCCCACAATATCACAAAATGTAGAATCATTCCAGAGAGAGACATTATTTTTAACACACAGGCTTTTGTTATTCAGCAGGTAACAATTCGGAACTGAATTTTTCAGAATCACATTCTCCATCAGTCTGAACACACTGATAAAGAATTGTTTTGGATTTTTATGACAATTGTCACATCCACTAGATATGAGGAGAAGATTTAAATTTCACTATGAAATAAATAAATAAATAAATAAACTGATCCATGTACGTGGATGTTGGACCAGGCAGCTCAGGGGAATCTGGAGCTCCATGACTGGAGAAAATCTTTGATTATTCAAGAATGAATCTAGATTTTGAATACAATTACAGGAAATATTTAGTTATTTATTCTCCTGTGCATATATTTACCTTAGATGTCCACACATGATGTCTTTGGTCCTAGAAAAGTGTACATTAAATTATGTTTTTATAATTATAAACAAATATATATTTAAATGAAAAGGAAAAAAAGAATTAGAAACACCAATATATATATATATATATATATATATATATAATTAGAAAATATATATTTTCTTTTTAGCATCACATACTGTACCTCAACCAAATGGTAGAGATAGCTCAATCAGGTTCAGCACAACACATTTTCAACAGGATTTGGGGATTTCCGATAAAATGTGCACTACTGAAATTTTACATTAGACCAAAGAATGTTAAAATGTCAATATGATAAAATTCTCCAATATATCAATCCATTTGTATATCCTCCAGTGGAGTGTAACACTCCAGGACTCCAGGGAAGTAGCGCCATATCATGATGCTCCCAGCACCAGGCTTCACCGTGGGTATGCTGGTGTTCTCGGGATTATACGAACATCATTATTTCTTCTAAAGTAAACAAGAGTTCTGTTCTGGTTTTATCAGATCATTTGTTTAGATAATTTTAAACCTGCAGAATGAGGAGTTTAATATAAAATATAGGAATAGAGATGATCGTGGTGCGGCTTGTTGCTTGTTGCTGTTGCTCCTGCTTTTTTCAGGTCATCCTGCAGTTCTTTTTCTGTCTTTTTTCTAATTTTAGGAAGCTCCTCCAACTTTACCATGATTGCTCCTCACTGTATAATTAATAAGAACCTAATCTTACTTGGTGGAGGAAAAAACCTGGCTTTGTCTGATTTATGTTTTATCTCAGGATGGTTTTAATCCAGATCTTCAAATAAACCAGTGTAAAGAACACTTTGAGCAAGTGTGTGTCCATAGAATGTCCCTCTATATGAACACTATATATAATAATAAATAGAAATAAAAAAACGATATAAAGATGTGTGAAGTTATGCGTTTACCCAGTGGGGCTGGGGCTTGCTGTGCTGAGAGACGGAGAAGTCACCGACGGTGGGGCAGAGCTCAGCGATGCATGGCCAATGGGGATAGGAGGGCAGGCAGCAGAGGGGGCGGGACTTACAGCTGTAGGGCGAACGTTAAAGAGAATAAATCTCACTGATAAAGACTTCTTTCAACAATTCTGCACATTTTAGAGTGAGGCTTTTACCTGCCACACTGAGACTTGAAGTGGCGGCCTGGACCAACCCCTGACTAGACATCTGGAGAGAAAGTTCAACAGTGAGAGAGAGAGAAACATGAAGAACTGTATACATACTGAGGACACCTTATATATAGTGAAGTAGTTCTTGACTATTCAGCCCATGCTCTGGCTCTAGTTGATTCTCTAGGTTAAAGAGATAGTTTGGGTCTTTTTCAAATCAAAATTGAGGTCTATATAAGCACATGACCACAAGTCTTAGTCATTATAAATGTTCCTGCTCTAACAAACCTGCAGTGCAGTTTGTCACCTGGAGCACAAGTACAAATACAAGCATTTGGGACCAAATCGAACAACCCTCATTCCATAGAAAAATGCATTCCAAAGTTCAACAGAGACTCGTATGAAGCTTCTGCAGTCACACTGAGCTAAATCAAGATCTTCTGTACAAATTTAACCCTTTTCTTTCCCAGGAAAAAAACTAAACCAAAGTGGTTGATGATGTCAAATACAAATACAATTGGAATTCATGTTACACCACATCATCAACTTCAAGTCTTGATTCTCATATGTATTGAGCGATCATGATTCAACAGTCCGGCTACATTACAGACAGCCATCGTTCATAGTAACACACTGCACCATAGGTGTCTGGAAGATTTAGGATGCTACATAGATTGCATAGTTTGGGGCAATCTCTCTTGCACCCATTAGATTAATAAGTGCGATGGTTCGTGGGTTGTACCATGTGTGCACTGAAGCAAGGGGGTTTGTGTGCTGCAGACGGGGCAGGCTGGCTGGGCAGGGGTGGGGTGGTGCTCGAGGGGTGGATGCGTTTCTCTTTCTGACGCCGGTTGCAGAACCACACACGGATCACTTCCTTTTCCATGTTAAGCTGCTCAGCCATCAGAAGGATCTCCTCCGACGTAGGCTTCTGGTTCTGCGATGAGACAGAAAACATTTAGAACTTCGTTTCTCTTATCTTGTAGATTTTAAAGCCAAAGAGGTAAACGCTCCCCTCGTCATTTTATTGGTGTACAAAAGTCCTGTGAACTGGAGCATTTTAATGATGTGGAACTACATCTTCTGGTCTGTCTAAATGGGTTAAGTTTATTAGCGGCTAACAGCTAACAGCTAACCTAGCCTTCTCCAGCTATTGGTTGAAAACACGTGTCGGCAACTATCTTAATAGAACGTAGCTGGAGCCTGCCGGAGAGTGTCGCTAAATGATGTCCTGCGCCAGATTGATTACATCATCATGCAGTATTTCCATAGCAACTAACAGCAGAAAAAGAAGGTGATGTGCATACAGGAGCTGACAAGTTCCAGTAATGCTGTAAAAGCTCTCATATGAAACATACATGCAGTAATAGTGAAAGACAGAAGATTATTTATTTTAACACATTTATTAATATTTAATTGAATCAAATAATTATACATATGACACATAAGGAATCAAAATGTATATTTTATGTTTGAGAAAAAAAAAAGGTTAATAAAAACATAAAAGCAAAAACAACAGGTTGTGATTGGTCTCTGCCAGAGGCAGTGCTTTAATAAATGGAGATTAATGGACTAGTCATTCAATTTGCTGTGTCTCTCTGTCTAGAGATGAAGAGAAGAGCAAGAGGAAGAAAGTTGTTACAGAATTTTTATTCTTTTACTCTTTATTATCCCCTGAGCAAGGCCCTTAACCTAGATGTATAATAAGATAAAAATGTAAGTCGCTCTGGATAGGGGGGGTCTGACACATGGTATAGATCATCTTATAAAGGTATTAGACCACATTAGCCCTTTATGTAAGAGATTATTAATTACAGTGACTGTAAAGAGTCATATACTCTCTATACACTCCTGGTGTAGGTGTGTTTCTGAGCGTCTCACCGTAATGAAGTTACGCTCCAGAGCAGCGCGGATGTTGGTCTCAATGCTGGTGCGCTTCTTCCTGCGACGTCCAGGCAGCCCCTCAAAGCCCAGCATCGGAGACGACAGTGAGCTAGGGCTGGGCAGCATGCTGTCTATTGCCATGGTTTCTACACACATAAACACACACACAAACAGCACATGAAGTAAGTTTATATTAAGCATTCTAGATACTCACCTATGCTTAAAGACTTAAACACACACCTGCATCACTCAGCCATTTCTCCAGCAGTGGCTTGAGCTTGCACATGTTCTTGAAGCTGAGGTTGAGGGCCTCGAAGCGTGAGATGGTGGTCTGACTGAAGTCGTTGCCATAGAGCTTCCCCATGGCCATTCCTACATCACCCTACAAGCACACAGACGTCAATATTAACGTAATTATACAGTCATGTGTACAGTATAAATACCTGGACACATGCACACACACACACACACACCTGGGTGAAGCCAAGTTTAATCCTCCTTTGTTTGAAGGTTCGCGCGAACTGCTCCAGCTCCTCCAGATCGCTCGGCTCCTCGCTGTGTGAGTTCACCGTGCCAGCCAAGCTCATAGGTGCAGCTCCTGATGGGGTCACGCTGCTGTCCCTTCCCTTCTCCCTTTGTAACGAGCACGGTCTGGCATCGTGATGACGCTACAGCATACGCCACACACAGTCTCATTAGCCTTCTTCTCTTAAATCAATATAAAACTGTTGGCCCCAGTAAAATAGTTACCCACTTCTACAGTGTCTTGCAAAAGTATTCAAACCCATTAAACTTTTCCACGTTTTGTCACGTTACAACCACAAACATAAATGTATTTTTTGGGGTTTCATGTAGGGTTGTTCCGATCACGATACTAGTATCGGAAATGCTGCCGATACCACAAAAACATCTGGCATCGGTATCGGCGAGTATTTGAGTCCACGTACTGATCCGACACCATTTTCCTAAACATAACCTAGTTATACCTGCTAGCTTTGCTTAACGCTGCAAATCGGAAATCAATTCTTCTTCGCTGCTCAGAATCCAAACACAGGAAGTTGTGTCGTGTTGTTGTTATATTGTATAATACTAAAATACCTTTTTCAGTTTACAGTGTTAGAATTGTGGCTGCATTTGAAGTTATTTTCCAGATGTTGAAGTTCAGTTTCTTTTTCAAAAATAAGTAATTCTGTTAAATGTATGTCAGATAATAAAAACACTCTAGTTCACTATATCTATTGTTCATGTTTTATAAAGGGATAAATCTAAAGCACAGCATAAAATAATTCTGTCAATTAATACAGGGCTACTAGTATCTACAGCTGTATATACAGATACACACCCGGGTATCGGATCGGTACTCGGTATCGGCCGATACCCTGAGCCCAAGTATCGGAATCGGTATCGGGAGGGAAAAAATGGTATCGGAACATCTCTAATTTCATGTGATAGACCAATGCAACGTTGCATAAATGCATAATTGTGATTGCAATGCAAAATTGAGAAATGAAAGGAAAATGATGAATGGATTTTGTATTCTACCCCCTTTACTCTGATACCCCTAACTAAAATCAAGTGGAACCAATTGCCTTTAGAAGTCACCTAATTATAAATAGAGTCCAATTAATCTCAATTAATCTGTTCTGTAACGCCATGGGAGTTTTGGTCGATGAAGCCACATGAAGCCCAAGGAACACATCAGACAGGTCGGGGATAAAGTTGTGGAGAGGTTTAAAGCAGGGTTCCAATCTTTGCACATCTCACGGAACACTGTTCATCATCCGAACATGGAAATAGTAGGGTACAACTGCAAACCTACCAAGATATGGCCATCCACCTAAACAGGCTGGACAAGGAGAGCATTAATCAGAGACACAGCCAAGAGGCCCATTGTAACTCTGGAGACCCACAGCTCTGGTGGGAGAAACTGTCCACGGGACAACTATTAGTCGTCCACTCCACAAATCTGGCCTTTATGGAAGAGTGGCAAGAAGAAAGCCATTGTTGAAGGAGACACACAACTGAACTTTTTAGTTCGTAATAGTTAACGGGCTATGAATACTTTTGCTGTAAATGGTGCTTCTCATAGATCCCAAAAGAAACCACATTACTTCACCTTTCATGTAAATAAATTTTAGTTTGAGGAGGAACTTGTGTACCTGAGTTTGCATGCTCAGTCTGGGAGATGTGGTCAGGAGAGATCCAGGACTTTGCTGAGGTAGTGAAATCAAATTTTGTGTTGAAAGCAGACCTGTGTGATGGAATGAACAACATGACATGAATAATAAGAATAAAAATGTTAATTCTTTGAGTAAATAAAGGAAAGTTGCTAAATGTTTGTGTGTGTGTGTGTGTGTGTGAGAGAGAGTTGCTCACCACCCTGCTGGCTCTGCTGGGCTTGTGCCTGGGGTAAGAGGAACTGGGCAGGAGACTGCAGGGGGTGACTTGGCATCAGCACCAACTGCTGCAGCTGCAACAGCTGCTGAATATCCTAAAGGGATAATTATGTTGATTTAAATTTTAACTTCAGTAAACGTTCTAATCTCATTACCATTTGTTTCTCCTGAGACCCAGTCAAGCTGTACCTGTGCAGTGAGCTGGATGGGCTGTGATAGGGCAAGTGGTGGCGGAGCATGAACAGGACTCTGCTCCGTTTTGCCTTGTGGCTGAACTTGTGCTAGAACCTGATTCGCCTGCTGCTGACTGGCTGCGACGGCTGCGTGAGCTGCGTGAGCTGCGCTGGTCTGCTGCACTGCAGCGGCCAGGAGCTGCGCCTGAGCCTGCTGGAGCAACAACTGCTGCTGCGCAGGGAGCAAAGCCGCCAGCTGGACAAAAGAGCAAATAAGAGGAAAAAAAAAGAAAAATCACTGGGATTAGAAAATTGCAGGAGAGGCAGCAGAATTATTGAAAAAGACCAGAATCTACTGGGAATCTTCTGTTCCCAGTTTACATCTGTTATATTTGATGGCCATAACGTCAAACCGTTACTGAGTCATGGAGTCATTATTGAAATAATTTTATAAAATTTAAGGGTTGAAAACCGACCAACCAGAGGAACATAGAATAACATTCTATAATGTTGCACTGGAGTGTTTCCTCCGCGTACTCCGGTTTCCTCCCACAGTTCACAGACATGTATTTTAGCTTGATTGGCGTTCCCAAATTGCCCGTAGTGTTGTGTATGAGTGTGTGAGTGAGTGTATGTGTGTGTGCCCTGTGATGGATGGGTGTAACCCCGCCTTGTGCCCTAAGCCTCCTGTGATAGGCTCCAGGTCCCCGTGACCCTGAATACAGGATACAGCGGTGTAGAAGATGAGAGAGTGAGAGAGTGCACTGGAGTGTATTGCGCTCATAATTCACCTTGTAGGTGGCGCTAGAGCTCTTGAAGGACAGACAATAAAAGAGCTATAAAGGCAGCTGAAACCGTCCTCTGTTCCTGTGCCAGGTTTAATAAAACTATATAGTTCTGTGAACTGCCATCGACACCCATGGAGTGGCCTTAAAGGGGAAAAGTTCTGGCACGTCTCCAGTGTACAAACAAAAACAAAGAGGAAAATAAAAAAATCTCCTACTTTTTATTCATTTTTTAATGTGTGTATTGGCCGAGACTTAAACAAGCCAATTAGATTCCCCCCCTAGTGTGACCTCATATAAGAAGAGCCCCTCCCCCGGCCTCTTGCTCAGCTCTGCTGCTCAGTGGAGGGGCGTGGCTCAGCAGGAGCTTATTGTTTCTTTTACTATGTCAAATATGGGACCTTTAAATTATAGTAACTCTGTCAAAGTCACAGATGAGCGTATGAGATGTTTGTCCTGATTCGAAGAGCAAATCTTTAGAAAGTTCAAGTTTCTGTTTTACTTATAACCTAAAGTTCTATAAGTACAGCACATAAACACTAGCCACTCACACTCCACTTAGACACTAGAGTGCACTGTGAGTGCTGAACTGGATGCACTTGCTAGTTAATCAAGCACACCTACTCAGAAAAGCCAGAAGCAGGTGAAGGCAGATCCTGAGTCACCAATGAGGATGATGATGATCATGATGCTAAATGTTAAGTTTAGTACTGAAGTATGATGGATATGACAGAGTTTCACCAGTTTCTTTTTAAATTGTGATTATATCTGTTGTGCATGATGTGGATGGCTGAGCTGATTATACAGTTCCGCATTATACAGTGTTTGCCTTCTGTGTCAGTAGTGTGTGTGAGTAGTGTGTGTGTCAGTAGTGTGTGTGAGTAGTGTGTGTGTCAGTAGTGTGTGTGAGTAGTGTGTGTGTGTCAGTAGTGTGTGTGAGTAGTGTGTGTGTCAGTAGTGTGTGTCAGTAGTGTGTGTGAGTAGTGTGTGTGTCAGTAGTGTGTGTGAGTATGTGTGTTTCAGTAGTGTGTGTGAGTAGTGTGTGTCAGTAGTGTGTCAGTAGTGTGTGTCAGTAGTGTGTGTGTCAGTAGTGTGTGTGAGTATGTGTGTGTCAGTAGTGTGTGTGAGTAGTGTGTCAGTAGTGTGTGTCAGTAGTGTGTATCAGTAGTGTGTGTGTGAGTAGTGTGTGTGAGTAGTGTGTGTGAGTAGTGTGTGTGTCAGTAGTGTATGTCAGTAGTGTGTGTGAGTATGTGTGTGAGTATGTGTGTGAGTATTTGCGTACCCCTGCAAGCTGACTTCCAGCCAACATGAGCTGTGTATGTGGTAGAGGAGGAAGAGCATGAGAACTGAGCTCAGGGAGTTCTGCTTTAACCTGAAAAACACACACACACACACACACACACACACACACACACAACTTTATGAGTACTTTCCATTGTCATAATTACTAATGCAGCTATAGGCTTTACCGTGAAAATGGGAAATCAAAACTCGTAACTGCGTCATTTTCAGCCTCTGTGCTTTTAAGCTACTTGGTGACGGAGATGACACATGAACACATCCTCCGCCATCTGATCTACTGGCGTAACACTTTTAACCAAGGACAGTGTCACAAAGCTGATTTACAGAAGTATATACATTTTACATGTATACATTTAAATCATATGTAATGTGAATAAAAAATAAATACAAGGGGTGGTAAAGTCAAACTGTCATTACTAATTATAGAAGAATAAAGAATACACATCTGTCTGTAGTTGCTCTACACACAACCATTCACCAACACCACTTGCACGTAATGGGAACTTGGCTGGGAGTTATTGCCACATCCTCCGTACAGTCCTGACCATTTCCACATGTTTGGACCATTAAAGGAGTTCCTGGGAGGCCAGTGCTTCAGACGTGAAGCAGGCAGTCTGATCATGAAAACGTTCTACCTTTTGGTGTCCAAGCACTAGTGAGACACTGGGATACGTGCATTAGTGTAGCAGGGGATTATATAGAGAAATAAAGGGAGCTTTAACTTTTAGTAAGTCCCGCTTTGACTTGAACCACCGTGGTTTTGTGAGCAACAAGCTAGAGTGATGTATAGTTACTTCCTCATAACAATGGACTGTAGAGTCAGTGTTACAGATGTAACAAGTGAACATATCTGTAACGTGATATGTGTATATAAATATATAGTAAAGCTAATATAAATCAAAGCAATGCTGCCGTGTTCAGTGTTGATGCTCTGAGCGCAGGCTGTAAATTACAAGTTATGCATCACTAAAGAGAGAGAGAGAGAGAGAGAGAGAGAGAGACTAAAGATAAACTCATTAACCAGAAGGAAAACCTTTAGCACTTTTAGTTTAGAATATGCAGCCGGGTTTTAAGAGGATAATTTCTCCAGATCAAAACTGTCAGAAATTAATATCGTTGTTTGGACACACACACACACACACACACACACACACACACACACACACACACACTTGATGTTTACCTTCTGGTGGGTTGGGGCTGGGGAGAGGCAGAATGGTAATGTCTGGGTCTGAGTGGAAAAAGCAAGAGCAGATATTACGTTTAAATATCTATTTCAATATTAAATCACATCACACTTTAATTCTTTACTCTGATTCAGAAGGTGCGCAGTGTTCCTGTGTAACATCGCGACTCGGACTGCAGTTCAACAGGTTTATACTAACGCGTGTTCTAACCGCTGATGGTTTCTATAGTAACAGCTCATACACAGAGACGTCGATGGCAGACGCTGTTAGAACACATTTGTTGGGTTTCGATGCAAAATTAGATACTTTTTCTTTATTCGAATGAAGCAAGAAATATTACAAACTGAACAAAGTATTTTGTGCAGCTTCCTTTAAGTCACAGGGTGTTAAAAGTACAAATTCCAAACATATTTAGCTAAAATTGCTTCGATTACATCAGTGTGAAGTTTGTATGATTTTGCAAAACTTTTAACAGTTTACAGCAGCATCAGCCACGTCCTGTACCAGTTTCACTCACTGAAATACTAGATCTGATGACAAATTACTGCTGCAATTGTAGCCCTGAAAGGTTTTATACGGTACTGATGGGTCGTTCATGAACGAGTCTTTAACGTGTCTCAGAGAGTGATTCGTTCATTTTCTACTGGGCGCATATGCGCAAAGCATCGCAAAACCTCCGCAGGTTATGTACAGGAAACAGGAATGAGTCGTTACCTTTGAGTCTTTTCGGTCTGAATCATTCGTTCTTTTGTCACATGACTCCCATAGATGCTATGCAGTGCAATCGATTGGAAGAACCTCGGATTACGAGCATAATTCGTTCCGGAGGCGGCTCGTATTCCAAAACACTCGTAAACCAAATCGAATTGTCCCATTAGAAATAATAGAAACTCAAATTATTCGTTCTACAGCCCCAAAAAAAATAAATACATAAAAATAATTAATACAAAATATAAAGTAAAAATAAAACAAATTAACTTGAACTTTACATTTAAGAAAAGTTAAAATAAATCCATGTTTCCGTTTGTGCACGCAGGCACTGTGTGTGTGTGTGGGGCACGGTGACGCGCGCGCACAGGCACAAAAAGCAGCCTTGAGCAGAGAGAGAAAATGGATTTTTATCCTCTCTAATGAGGCTGTAATGTACACACACACATACAGACACAAAATAAAATATGTTTTACACACACACACACGTGGTCACAGTGTTATAGTAAACAGTACACACACGCACGGATGTTGATTATACCAGTAAGAGACGAGCACTAAGACCCAGCAGGGGAGACGATTATTCACAAAAAAAAACGTTTTTTCAGTAGTGATCACGTGACGCTCGACATCAAAACAAGAAGCGCATGTGTGATACATGATATTCGGTGCTCGTAAACCAAGACTTGTTCATTTTCCAAGTCAAAATTTATTAAAAATCTTTGCTCGTCTCACAATCTGAGGTTCCACTGTATGTCCTTTAGCTGCATTGTTATATTTTCATAACTGGAACTATAGCCAAACTTTGTGTATGTAGGCGTGTTGGGGGTCTGTTTATTGAAAATGCAACATATTATTTTATTTCTGATCAAAAGAACGAAATAAACAAAATGACTCAAAAAAAGATTCAGTCATTTTGATGACCGAGATTCAAAGAACCGAGTCACTAAAATGATTCAAACTTCCCATCACTAATGTACAGCCAAAAGGAGAGTAAAATATTGACCCCTATTTAATTTTTTAACTAAGTTACGTTTGGAAACAGCAGTGATATTGAGCGGTAATACTGTGCATGTTACTTTAAGAGTGCAGTAAACGCACTGCATTCACAAAAGAAAAATCAGTCTTTTTTTTCCAGTCTTTTTTTGTGGGAACAAATTATGTACCTGCGTGATTTTACAGGATTTGGTTTGAAAAGTTGCATTTGCATTAAATTAAATGAGATCAAAATCTGCTCGGCACTTAGAAGGTGAGATGTGTGTGAAGGTGTGAAAAATCACACCTTTTGGGACTTTAGGGTCTCTGTAATCTCAGATGTTATCAGTATTATAGCAGGAGTCATATACAGTATATTAGAAATAATATTAGTAGGAGTTTTGATATAGAGAAATTTCTGAAGTTGGAATTTTCCAGACATAATAGAAATCTCAATGTTTTTTTCGTTTATCATTATTTCACTATATAATAATAATAATAATAATAATAATAATCCTTACCTGATCACTAGCCTTGGGACTGTTCCTCTTCGAGTCTGTAGAGTAAATACACACACACACACACACACACACACACACTCAGCTTTGTGCCTCAGGCTTCAGTCCTCACATCAATAAAGACTAACCGGTTACCCAGAGGCATGGCGTTTGTGGGATATGCCAGCGCATTTAACCTGGGTTAACTCTCTCTCTCTCTCTCTCTCTCTCTCTCTCTCTCTCTCTATCTCTCTCTCTCTATCTCTCTCTCTGTCTGTCTGTGAGTGAGGCCAATTTTATGGCTTAAGCCAGAGGTTCAACCATGGATGACACTGTGACTAAGTGCCGCTATACTGTAGGATGGATGGAGAAGCCTCACAACTGGATGAGGACTTTTCTTATATAGAGAAACACAGACACGGACTAGAGACAAGAGAGTTAAAGTGAGCGAGTGTTTTTACCTGCGCCGTCTGCAGGAAAGTCGGCTTCAGTCTTCTCATCGTCAGCTTCTGCGTTCATCCTGATATCTGAGTTACACACAGAAAGATGACGAGGTGAAGTTTCCTGACTGGACGTGCGTGTAGATTAACGTCACACAGAGGAGATGTACATTACTACACATAGTCATCAGGAAGACAGGATGTATATCCACAGGGGTCGCGATACATCACTTTAACTTGGAGCATTTTGAAATAAAAATGTTAGAAGTGAAGATTGATGCTGAACACAAATATCCCTGTCTGGGAAAAAAAAGCAGAGGAATGAAAAGTCATTCCGCGTTCAGGAATACAAAGTGTGTAGTCGTGGGTTATTACTGAAAAATCATCATGGCTGTTGTGTGACATGGACTAACGTACAGAAAAATCAAAACTGTGACACATCAATATCCAGTGAAGAATTGAAAGAATGTGTTGAACGAGGCATGTAACGGTTTTCCTCCAGAGATTATCTTTTATTTTATTATATTTTGTGATTGAATTCTGGAATGGAATGTATCATGTTGTATATGTTGAATTTTAAGGGTGTGTGTGTGTGTGTATGGCTACGACCTTGACCACTCACTCTAAAAGAAATTTTTGATCGCGGTGGAACTTACTGTTAATGTAAAATAAATAAAATGAGAAAAAAATATTTTTTTATTAGGAAGCAGAAGAAAAGAATGAAAGATTCAGGACAGTTGAGTGTGTGTGTGTGTGTGTGTGTGTGTGGTGGTCACTCTAATGGGCCATCAATCTAATCTGTTTATATTTACAAATCAAATTTTAATTTGATGTATAAAATAAAAATATATACAGTATATAAAAAATATATACCAAAAATATAAACTTGTAACTCAAATTCAAAGTTTGTCAGATCCACAATCATGCAGGAAAATGCTTATATCATATTTTTATGCTAAAAATATGAACAAAACATACATTTCAAATGAAAATAATACACCAGAAAAATACAATTAAACAAAAGATAGAATATTTATATATATATATAAATGATAACATTGTAAATGAAATTTCAAATAAAATTCTGAAAACATCAGAAAAGACACAAAATATGGAGGTATTAAAAGTTAGAATTTCCAAATATTTCAGTGAGTGCCGTCAGTCAAGTTCAAACCACCTGAAAGCATCACTGCAAATTAACACGAACCTCTGTAGCTCTTTTTCATCTTTTTTTAGCTTTAATACTTTCTAAAAATAGATACTATATATCTGTTCTATATATAAACCTCTTTGTGTCATTCAAAGTCGTAAATGTGTGTAAAATTTCCTTTCATCTTTATGTTCAAAATTTTGGACATTTATTTTAAAATGACTGTATGAAACAAAATATTTTAGACTTTATTGTATTCATGTACAAACCATAACGAGTTTTATTATAAGTAATATTTACACAGAATCAAAATTCATACATTATGCTATTTTATTAATAAAAAACAAAGAATCCAGATTTGCGTGGACAATTTAAAGAAGATTTTTATTTTAACCGAATAACATAACACACAAATGTCAAACATAAATACATTCCTATAACATACTTTGTAGACAGAGTTTATTTTATTGAATATTTTAAATATTTTTTACTCTCTCTCTCTATTATTGTTTTTTGTATATATGGATAAAGATTATTATATTTCAATTACTTCACATCTAACAATTTAAATATGTTTAAAAGATGTGCTGCAATCAATAAAACTCCTACAACATACAGGACACCAATCACTGATTATCAGTTATAACCAACTAAACTGGTCCCAGTTATTTAATCCGTACGCAGTAAATAATCTTTGGGTCTTCAGTATTAATTTCTCTTTGTTGAAATCAGAAGTATCATCACCTGCACCATGCATGCAACTAAAGAACACGTTCTCCACCAACCCAGTGCAATATATATATTATATTATATTATAGGTATATATATTAATTAAAGGTATAATTATAATGTGTACACATCTTAAAATGCAGGTTATTTAAAAAATGCAACAAAAGTATCTGAGTGCTTTATATGAACAGTTTGACTGCAAAATTGTTGCAGGTTTGACAAAATCTACTTTTTCTTGTTTATGCAAAAGATGCAAGAAGCATAAATGGCAAATATTAAAATTAATAAAAATATAAAACATTGGTTTGGTTTATATCAGTGTAAAATTTGAGTGATTTTGCAAAATGCTAAAGTAACTCCACTTCCCACAGTTTCGTTCTACTGGAAAAAGCAGCCTTTAGTTTAGTGCTTGTTAATGTGCCGTAACATCCATCAGGGGGCAGTGGTGGCTCAGGTGCATGTGGTTCTGCGGATGTGCAGACCGGAGGGTCCGGGGCTGCGTGGCCTCACTGCTGTTAGGTCACCACCTTAGACGGGACTCTTACACCCCCACACCCCATACAACCCAGTCCGTGCATGCAGCACCAGTCCCAGGCCCAGTTACAAAAATAAATGGGCTGCAAATGGAAAGGCAACGGGTATAAAACCTGCACCTGATCTCACGGATGAAATGATCTGATGGGGCGCTCAATAGGACAACAGGGAAATACAAAAGAAAAAGAAAAAGTACATCCATTCGGGCATCATCTAATAGCAGACACGTCCATGTTGCAGTAAAGCTTCATCAGAGATCAGAAATGCTGAGTGGAGAAAAGAACATAGCAAAGGAATCCAGACACGTGTCTTGTGTGTTGTAGCTCACTGATTAAATTCATTGAAGTGGATCATGACTCACAAATGCAGCGCAAATAATCACTAGTGATGGTGCAAATTTGCTAAAATAACAACAACAAAATAGTTATTGACAATCCTGTGCACATTCCGAGTCCAAGGCTTTTATCTCATTTTGCAGTCAAACTGTTTATATAGGCTACACTATGAAGACTACTATCGGTAATTAGTATTGGTGCCCTGCGATGGCCTGGCATCCTGCTCAGGGTGTATCCTCACCTCACACTTTACCCTGTGACCCTGTGACCCTGTGACCCTGTGACCCTGACCACAATAAAGCTCATAATGAAAGACTCATGTTAATGAACGGATCAACCTGCCAAGAGAGTTCCTGCCTTCTGCGCCCACGCACTAAAGGTGCTGTACGAACTGCAGGTCAAAGACACACACCGCAGTCCCAACGGCCACGCCCGGTCTGGAGCTGGCCAGAAAATAATACTCCTGAATACACTGTACGTGTGTGTGCACTCATAGTCCGATACTTCTTCAACCCAAACAATAAAGCTAGACCTGGTGTGTCTCAGGGATTCCCATCAGGTCTGTCGCATGTCTGACATTTTACTGGACAAGTGTCAATAGAAACGCTTGGACTGACGTGACATTAATAATAATAATAATAATAATAATAATAATAATAGGTAAACCTAGAGGTATTAAGGATTTTAGCCTGAGTGCTGGTGTGTGCTGGTGGCTCACATTCCTCCAGAGAGTCAGTCTTGACATTTCATTATTACTGCTCTTACTTCAGCCCGTTTTGATGTTCTCTCATTAGTGGAGTCCGTTACGAACAGCAAAGCTAATTAACCCCTCAACCCTTCCTCAGGAGAGATCATTAGAGAGAGAGAGAGAGAGAGAGAGGAACCTGAAAAGCAGACATTTTGCCACAGCCACCATTTTATAAATAAAGCCCATCCGCCTGTGCGCTGGGTCAAACCGGAGAACGTTTAACCTCACGCCTGGAGGAACTCGTCTCGCCGAACCTTCCGTCGGTGTCACAACGACCCCTGATCACCTGATTAACCCCATCAGCGTATTAATATTCACACCGGGTTTAATGGACCGTTTTATTTCCTTCTCTCTGAAACCTGAGGGAGCTGCCCTTATACGGCACGGCCACATGGGGGCAGGATGCTCCTGCAGGACTGACCGCGTCACATGATCAAAGCCTGACCATGCTAGCTGAGATTTTTAGTTAAGCTAAGTGTGTACTGATATTAATACATAAACCATAACACACACACACACACACACACACACACATACATATGAAACTATATACACACACACACTGGACTCTAATAACTTGAAAGAACACACACACACACACACACACACACAGGAAGCAGGCAGGTCAGAGTGTTAGATCTTGTTGACCTGATTTAGAGACAATGGAGCGTAACAATGGATGAGTCCAGGTTTAAAACTACACCCCTGAGTCTCTCTCGCTCCCCCCAGTGCTCAGGTGATTTCCAGACCAGGATCTCCTGACGGATTTTATTACAGGAACTACTTTAAACTTCGACCTACAGAAATAAAAATCATATTTTCTTCTGTTCCACTTTCTCTCTCTCTCTCAACCTTCCAAATTCTCACTCAGCCGTTCTTTTCCATCTCTCTCTGGTCAATAGTGGTCATGACATCACCAGACAGTCTCTGCTCTCCAATAGGGCAATTGCAATCCACGTTGCTAGGCAACAGCAGTGAAAGATCAGTGTGTGTGTGTGTGTGTGTGTGTTGTGCACGCGTGTGGGTGTTTGCATGTGTGTATCGGGGAGGAAGTTGGGTATATATGTGTGCTGTCCACTCAGTAAATAAATGTAGGAACGACGCACAGGTACAATGTCACGGCCGCAGTTTGGCTCCACATGTGACTACATGATCCCTTTCCTGCCAAAGTCCCGGGATTCCACCCACCCCCGGGGTATTTTCTTATTCCTAATGGACTCTTTTGGTTCTATTCCCCCCATGCTATTACGTCTTGTACCCAGAGTGAAGCGCTTCCTGGGGATGTATAGAATAAATGTATTATACTCATTACTCGAATGTTAATCAGCATGACCCCTCGACTTGACCCCTCACTTCTGCCCCATCAACATATAAACTACCCTCGCCTGCAACTTTTCCACTCGGACCCTCGTGCTCTAGTCCCTACTCCAGTCTCTCCCACAGTCACTACGCCACGATAAACCAGTGTCCAACGTTTCAGGTGCTTTGAACATTAGAATTATTTGAATGAAATGACGTTGGACCAACGTTGACTACAGAACTCTGTGATAATATTAAACAATACAACTTCAAATAAATGTTCACACTCATGATGGTCCTTACCAGTAACCGGTACTCGAACCCGGTACTCAAACACCGGGCCACTGCACTCTACTAGAACATTACATCAGAACGCAGATGAAAAAGGGAGAGAAATAAAGCAGGCGTGAGGATGTAGAGTAAAAGAATGGACATGTCTGTGCTGATTAACGTCCCAGAGCTCTTCACTGATTCTTTCACCTTCATGTAGTTTAATAATCTTTAGTTCCACTTTAACTTTTGCTGCACTGGGTTTACTGTTCCTGGATCTCATGATGTTCTTCACTATGTTACAGCACTACAGAGATGAGCGAGCGCTTCGTGTACGAGAGACACGAGATAAACATGCCGTGATCGCTTGCGCTCGTCCGTCCTGCTCTCCGTTAGAAACTATCGAGCCGATGGAGAAGTTAAGTGGCTTGAATGCTGAGTAAAGGCTGATGTTCTGTTGTGTAAAGACTGTATTTGCAACATTATTTTGAATGAACAACAATGTAATTCTATTACAGCTATAATATACACTAAACCTCCGGTATATCTCTATTTTAATGTATATTACTATACAGTACACTATACTACATGACCTACACTATACTACACTATACACTATACTCTCAATATAAGATATATTCTATTATATATACAGTGTGTTTCTTAATGAAGCAGGCATTATTCATCTCCATATAATTCATTCCTACATCATTTCATTCATCTGTTTGTTGCAAAATTGTGCCTTTAAATTATAGCAGACCATGTGTGTGTGTGTGTGTGTGTGTGTGTGTGTGTGTGTGTGTGGAGGAGAGTGCATGCGTCTCGGGAGTGTATATTATATCCGATACAGTAGCTCTTTCTCGCACCACATATTTCTGGGCCGATCGATAATTCTGACTCCCTACAAGACAATAATCGCTCTGCCCCTCCCCCCTCCAGGCATCGGCTACCATTATTACAACTCTCTCCCGGGAACGCATGAAACGGGGAGAGGAGCCAACACTCGCTACCTCATATCATCTATTCATCCACCATCCATCCCTCCATCCATCCCTCCATCCCTCCGTCCTTCCATCCTGTACACGAGCCCTGCATGAGTTAAAGAAGAAAGTGGAGTGAAGGAAATCGCAGACACGGGAGGAGGAGAGATGAGAACAGATGCAATGTTAGACTAATGGAGAGAGGGAAGAGTGACAATTGTACAATACAGGTGAATGTAATTGTATAATAAATAAAAGAAGGGAACAACAAAGGCTTACACAGCTGCCTCTGGATAAAAGGGTGCAAGGCCTCACCCCCCTTAAACACACACACACACACACACACACTCACTCAAACACGCGTTCCTGTCTTTTATTTTCTCTCCTTAAATTCTACCCTTCCTGACACCCATCCCTGCCCTCACTCCATCACCGGTGTCTACGTTTCCCCCCCGTGTCACTCTTTCTCTCACTCTCTCAAACTGACCCCTCTTCCTCCCTTCCCCCACGGCGGAGGTACCACCCCATCCTGCACCTCGTCCCCTACTCTCTTTCACTTCACTTCTGCCTGTCCAGCTTCATCATTCCCTAATAAAAATGTATTCTGAATTATTAAACTGATTAATAAAACGCAGAGAGACATTTCTGAGAAGACAAGAAGTGAAAAGAGAAGGAAATGGAAAGGGTGGTGAATGTGGTGAGATTGGGAGGTACGAGTGGATGGAGGGAGAGGGGAATCGGGGGTTAGGAAATTGGTCCAGCTAGCGGAACAGCTTTTCGGCCCTTTCTTGCACCTTACACCCCTCCATCCCTCCATCCCTCCCTCTTCCCCATTCTGTTTTGTATTCTGTGGAGATGACAGGGAGAAAGCTTTATTGCTCCGAGTTGGTATCGATCGGGGCCCCTCACGCGGGGAGCTCAGACCAGCGCACGCTGGCAGCCCTTTTGCAGCGCCGGCTGCTACACCCTCCCACCCCACTCCCCCCTTATTCTTTATCTTTTCCTCTCTCTCTCTCTCTCTCTCTTTCTTTCTCTCTCTTTATCTCTGCTTTGGGATTCACAGGTTAAGAAGCAACAAGCATCACTGCACTTTATTTAACTAACTGCTTTTCGGTCTCATCGGAAAAGGCCTTGCTATTCAAACGTGAACGAAACCAAACACACACATCACGGCTCCCTTCTTCCGACCCCTCAGGGTTAAAACAAACACAGCGGCAGCCGCAGGAGCGCCAGCGTTCCTGTTGGAAGGAGGAATTCAGGTGGTATTTCCTTTCCTCTTTATTAAAAGATAAGTCCCTTCCTTTATAGCGCATGCTAATGGTGGGATGGTGTAAAGCGAGAGGATGAGCAGAATTTGGAGATGGGGGGGGGGGCGGGGGGTGAACAGGTTGACCGTTTCCATGAGAGCTGCAGGGGAGACTGAGGGGGGGGGGGGGCGCGGGGGGATGGAGGGTTGGATGGCTGGATGTACGAGTGGATGAATTGCTGCCCTCCACTAGTGCCCTTGGGCAAGGCTTTTCACCCGTGCTTCCCTGGGGTGTACTCGACTACTTCTTCTCCATCTCCTGCACTCGTTCTCGCCGCCCTTGTGCCGGTTTTGTAAAGACCTCATCACTTTGACTTTCCTGTAGAACAAAACTCCATTCGGACTCGAATGCTGCAGAGCTTCCACTTCAGAAAAATAACTGTGCCTTCTTCTTCTTCTTCTTCTTCTTCTTCTCTCTCTCTGGCCTCCTCAGAGCTTATGTTCACTCACCAAATCAGAAATACAGTATAAACCCCCTCCCAGCTCTATCTATCTATCTATCTATCTATCTATCTATCTATCTATCTATCTATCTATCTATCGCTCCTTCTCCACTGCTACAGACTCAGCTATAAGGCCTTCAAGCACAGACGCTCCACAAAGCACATAAAACCCAAAGCGCTCGTGTGTCCGAGCCACAAGGTCACGCACCTGCAGGCGACACCACGCCGCACCGTCGCGACAAACTGCGACAAACTGCAGCTCGTTCCGTTGTTTGGTTTTACGGATAAATCAAAGCTCGTGTAACAATTACTTTATCGTAGTAGATTCATTTATCCAACAAAAAATCTGAATTTAGACAAAATTTGAAAAATCTAAAAAAATTCAAAAAGAAAAATCATTCATGTTTTGCATTTCAAAATAGTAAAAATTCTGTAAGAAAATCCATCTAACCATATTAACTGTTAATACGAAACTCGAGGAACAATTTACAATGTCATATTTGCATAAAATCACAGCAAAACGTTTAAAAGTAATATTTATTGTAAAAAATTTTAAAGAAATTTTTCATTTTAAGAGAAAATATTTTAAGAGTAAGACGACTATCTTCTCAGTAGACTCAGTTCAAATGACAAAAAATATATTTTTGTCAAATACCTGTCCCAAGAAAGCAGCTACCTTTTAAAAAATTCTAATTTCCTTATTTTTCTTATTAGTTAAAAAAATCTTAAAATAAGAAGACTTAATTCCTTAAATCCCTTATTTGTATTATTATTATTATTATTATTATTATTATTATTAATCCTAGATTAATGTATAAATGTTTAATGTTAACACAATTAGAGATCATAATTGAAGTCTAACTTCTACAACTGTTTAATTCAAATTGCCAAATGTTTAAAAGCATATTACTGCATTCAGGAATTGAGTTTGAAGAATTCTACACATGCTCACCATATCAGCAGTTATACAATTAATTATGGCTTCTCATCAGGGACAATCTGATACTCATTTACATCATTTTCTTTTGATTCTTTAAAGCTGCATTACAAAAATGGTCATTTTTAAAAACGCTATATAAATGAAATTTATTTGAATTTTCTAATAGGGCTGTGTGTATTATTATTATTATTGTTATTAAAAAGGTAATATTTACTACACATCATATTATTGTGCTCTTTTATTATGTAAAAGAAATTGTTTTTTTTTTCATTGAAAAAAAGGCAGATGTCTTTAAAGGACAGAGTTTTATATTATGTTTGTTAAGACAGAAGAAAAATATCTTAATAATGATTTAAAAGCCATAATAAAATTAATTAAAAGTAATTATTGAATGTAAAAAAGTTAAATAATGTCTATGAGAGAGCGAGAGAGAGAGAGAGCGAGAGAGAGAGGGAGAGAGAGAGAGAGATAATTGCCGCCTTGTGATTGCACGGCTGTGGTCATGCTGGGTGCAGTTTGGAAGATGGTGTCCAGGATAGCGAGGTGTTCTCTGAGTGGCACAACAGAGAGAGTGAGAGAGAGCGAGAGAGGTGGAAAAGAGTGAGAGAGGCTTTGGAGAGCTCCAGTCCCCCAGTCGACCGCCATTTCACACTGGTGACCAGCACAAATTGGATCAGGCGGCGTTCTCATTGCACCAGCAAAAAAAATAAGATACATAAAATGGCCGGATCTCCAGCGCTGCAACACGGCGCGGCGAGCGGCCAGGCGGAGGCGCCGACACGACACTCACAGACACACACACTACAGCAAGCAGGAAAGCCAAAACACTCTGCCTGTTTCGTTTCAGACCAGCTTTCACCGAGTTCAGGAGGCTACGGTGCCTTCATGAGCAAAGCTGTGAAATAAAACGCACACGGTTACGCATCAACACTTACTGCTTGTGTGTGTGTGTGTGTGTGTGTGTGTGTGTTCACATTAGTGTTAAGGTTTAAAGTGTTTTTTGTATAAATGAAGCCGAAAGCATTTACAGATCAAATCCAAGTCTCTCACATACAGAACACAATACGTACGAACATTCGAGTTACAAACTTCCGAAGATGCGAACATGCGGAAGTTGGATCACATGTCCAGTGTTCATTGTCACGTGCATGCAACGGGCAGCCCAGGATGTAAAGCAAGTGTAAGCAGCGGCAAATGTAGCTGGTAAGAGACTATGACGCACCGGGCAATAACAGTGGAGACAAAAGAGAGAATGGAGTGAGTTGAAAAGATGACAAACATCGCTTGTTCTTTTTACATGAACGATTCTAAAGAACAAGGACAAGATCATGGAACGTTAGTTTTATACTATGTATAGCCAATCGTGTTAGTATTAGTAATATAGTCAGAGTCGAAGTTAGTACAGTAGTATCCTAGATAATGTTTGATAGACTTATGAACAAATTAGACTCACGGAACGGAACTCGTTCGTATGTTGGGGACTTACTGTACATATACGTATACAAAGCCACGGGTTGAAACCTCTCTTTGATATTCCATTGATCCATCGTGGAGTTCAAGCCATCATTGCTAATCACTGATAGTGTGCTGAGGACCCCGCCCACACACTCATACACACTCGCGCACACACACTACGGGCCATTAGGAAACACCAATCAGAATACAGCACATGTCTGTGGACTGCAGGAGGAAACCGAGGAATGTGGAGGAAACCCATCAAGCACGGAGAGAACATGCAAAAACCACATACACACAGAGCAGAGGTGAGATGCCAACCCTCGACGCAGAGGTGTGAGGAGACGGGAAATCTCTACGTCTCACTACCGCCATGTTCAACATAACCTTTGTGTATTTCCAAGAATGAACCACATCCTGCGTTCCACATCTCCATAACGAAGTTACACTGTGTTCTGTGAATCTTTAGGAATCTCAGGCAGATTATATCGTTCCTGCATTTTGATATTAGCACTTTTTTCCCCCTCAATATGATATGGTCAAAAGTATGTGCACCCCTTCCCATCACACTTATCCATCCATCCATCCATCCACCTAGGAACCTCTGTAGTCCAACTAGGGACTGTGAAGGCCAAAGGTGACCACTGTATTTATTCCGACTTTACAACCGTGGTACGACCTCTGGGCAACAGTCATGCACACACAAACTCACACACACTTGGGAACACCAATTATCCTAATCTGCATGTCTTTGGATTGTGGGAGGAAACCTATCAAGCACGGGGAGAACATGCAAACTCCAGGCACACAGACCCCAAGGTGGGAATCGAACCCAGACCCAAACCAGATCAGGAAGGTTCTAGGAGGACGAGGAATCCTTCTCCTCAGACACGCTCCGGACACAGCACGGAGGAGCAGATCATTTACACTGCGCCGGGTCAGTGTGTGTGTGTGCACAAGAGTGCTGAAATATTTGTTTATGCGTGAGTGTGTGTGCATTGATGGAGCCATGTGCACACTGTGTTTACACTTGGAGAGTAGGGCATGTGGGGCCGATATCTCACGGTAATCAATATCGGGGGCAGAGAAGTCGGTGGGGACGATGTATGTGTGTGTGTGTGTGTGTGTGTGTGTGTGGGAGGGGATCGGTAAAGAAAGCAGGTTATCTCCTGTCATTAATGGAGGGAATCCCAGGCGGGCATGTGCTAGTGTTTGTGTGTGTGTGTGTGTGTGTGTGTTGGGGAAGACCTGGATTCATTCAGAAAAACACAGACTGTTTGGCATCGGGAGAAGGCAGACAATTATCTGTATTGATTAACGCCAGCCAGCCAGCGCACTGAAGACAGAAAACTATGACTAGATCAATAGAGAGAGAGAGAGAGAGAGAGAGAGAGAGAGAGAGCTGTAAGTAGGGCAGGACATGGCAAAAAGCAACAGCTGTGCAAAGACAGAGAGACAGCAGGAAGATGAGGAGTGTACAGCCATATCGGGATCTACTTGCCGCTCTGCGAATCCACACACACACCTATAAATGAGTGTTTATATGTGGGTTATGGAACTATCAGTGCACTGAGCCGTCTGTATTCATACAGATAACATTACACTCTGCTTTCATTACGTCCCTCTGAGAGTGAAGAGGGGAGTGTTGGACATTAATGAGGACATACAGAAAGATCAGGGGAGGTTAAGCAGAAGGAAGTTGTTTAATTAAAAATCAAACTAGTGCAGAAACACGCACACACACTTTCAGACATCAGACATCCGTTCCCTTAGCGACCGTTTCCAAGGCACTCCTGGGTTGGGCCGGACACTGGCTTGTGACTGGATAATTTAACTGGTTCAGTGAGGAGCTTCTCATTTCCTACACAGCCGTCAGCGAGAGGTGTCCTGCGGTCCAGGAAAAGATGTTACTGTACTGATGATCAGAAGAGTCCTATATTGTCCTGCGTCAAGCAAAGACAACAACTAAGGATAGAAAGCTGAAAAGACGGGAACTGGGTTAAGAGACATTATTAAACCCTGGGAGGATAAAGCTGAACTCAGAATGAGCGTGATGGAAGATCAAACGAAACTCAGCAGGCAACATTAGAGCTGTGTTTTATAATGAAAGTAAAAGCATTTCCACTCACACACACAGAAAATGTGATGAGAATTTACAGGACTGGGACTAAACAGCTGTGTGTCCATAAGAAAACCACTTGTTACTGAGACTCATCAGAAAAAAAATGACAAGGGGGCAGAAAGACTGGACTTTGGAGAGATGGACAAAAGTCATGTGACCTGATGAGTCCATACTGAGCCTCTTCCAGAGTGATGGGCATGTCAGGGTAAGAAGGGAAGGACATGAAACGATGCTCCCATCATGCATAGTGTCCACTGTACAAGTGTCTGGAGACAGTGTTATGATCTGGGGTTGATCAGTAACGTTATCACTCACTCTCTCATCTTCTATACCGCTTTATCCTGTATTCAGGGTCGCGGGGACCTTGAGGCTTAGGGCATGAGGCAGGGTACATCCTGGACAGGGTGTCAATCCATCGCAGGGCACACACACACACACACACACTCACACACCCATCCACACACTACGGGCAATTTGGGAACGCCAATCAGCCTAATCTACATATCTTTGGACTGTGGGAGGAAACCGGAGGAAACCGGAGGAAACCCACCAAGCACGGGGAGAACATGCACACAGAGATGGGAATCGAACCCGGACCCTGGCGGTGCTAACCGCTAACTGCTAACCACTACACCACCGTGCAGCCCAGCAACGTTATGGGGCAATAAAATGAAGTCAGCTGACAACCTGAATGTACTGAATCACCAGGTCATCACATCTATGGAGTTTCTCTTTCTTGATGGCACATTCCAAGGTGACTTTACAAAGACTCACAACTTTAATAACTTAAAAACTTATAACATTAAAATCTTGACTTTGACAGCCTGCAGTTTTCCCTGATTTTCACAGTTTTATATTTCTCTTCCCATCTTATACTTAACACACATCCCAGAGGAGGCTGGAGTGTGTGTGTGTGTGTGTGGTGTGTGTGTGTAGGGGGGTATTTCATAAACTGTGGGGAGAAATGGAGCTTAAATGACTCTGCCTGGCTCTCAAACACCAGCTGACTTCATCGATGCACTGGCCTACTGCCAAAAGGGAGCCTCAAACACACACACTAAACTTTTCATGCCGTATCACATACTGAACCAACGCATACAGCATTAAACAAGAATACACATCCAATCCAGATGTTCTCCACAAATAAGTGAAAATGATAGAAGAGAATCTCTAGTCCTGGCACCGTATATACACTTCTTTGAAGCCGTGAAGTCTGAAGCCCATGTCCTGAGCTCACCACATGCTGAGTTTCTTCCTTCAGCTGCTTTGCCTTTGCTTTATTGCAGACTCTTCAGTCGTTCAGCAGGAAGCAGATACAGTCCATGGACTTCAGAGTTCATCCTGGTGCTTCTATCAGCAGTCACATCATCAGTAAACACCAGTGACCCGGTTCCACCGCAGCCGTTCACGCCCATGCCATCACACCGCCTCCACCATGTCCGAGAATGATGTGGTGTGCTTTGGATCATGAGCCTTTCCTTTCCTTCTACATCTTCTTCTCATTTTGAGACGGCATTTTTAGATGTAATCAGTCCTTCCAGTGTTCTGCATCTGGAGTAACCCTTTCTGTACAGTATTTACACTCATCAAGGCGTTTCATGATTGTAGATTGCAGAACCCTGACTCGGCTCTATGACATTCCTACACTTCAAAAACATCTTGATGACTACAAAAAAAAACTACATCACCGTCCAAATACTTATGGCCCTGACTTTATATAGAGATCTTTCCGCTGGGTTTTTCCGCTTCCTTTCCACACGACCGCGGCATCCTGGGTCACTAAAGACTAATCTCTGTGAAACCACGATGACAGGTGTGTGTGTTTTGTGTGCGTTATGAATAAACTCAGTCGAACCCTGCTGTTGAACAGGTTGTTACCTTGTGCTCTGTAGTTTCTTATTTAATAAAGTGTTTGCAATTTGATTTCACTTTGTTTTATTGAATTATAAAGTGCAGGAACATCGCGGTTGGGCTGCTCCCGAATCCGCCGCTCTGGTGCTACAGGCTGCACCGAGAACAAAAATTATTGATAAATAATTTCATAAAGCAGTTACTGAAATGAATAAATAAATTAACTCCTGCCGGTGTTGGTGTTTCCCCGTCTCGACTGCTCAGAATGCAGATCTGAAGGTGTTTCCCGGTAAACAGCACCTAATTGCCTCGTCTGTGTGAGAGGTTTTTACACCGTGTTTGCGTTTTCATTTGAGCAGAAATGTTTTTTAAATTCTGTTCATATAGACAGGATTTCTCTTATAGGCCGCATCCTATGGAAATTCACTATTTGATCTTTTTCGGACAGTCTTAAAGATCTCCAGTGTGTGTGCTGTTAAACAGGTGAACCAGTTATGTTCTAGTGTACAAGGATCTTCAAAGAAAGGCCGATTCCGTCTACAGTCGCGAGGAATGGGGCGAGGCTCACCGTCTTGCCAACAGATGCACCGGCAAAATATCCAAATACTCTCAGGATAACATTCCCCAGTGTTACACGATATCAAGGAAACCCATCAAATCTTCCTGCGTACAGGGTGCGGCTGAAAACCACTTGAATATGCTCGATCTCGGGAACACTTTTGTCTATTGACACAGTTCAGCACTGCATTTACAAATGCAACTTAAGACTTAAAGAATCAATACTGCCCAGGGGCATCACACACTTCTCTGGGCTCTGTCTGATCTGAGATGGACGGTCCCAAGCTCGAAACGTGGTTTGTGATCCAAAAAGTTGATATTTAAAACAACAGCCGTTATGTTGTCTGGACCCAAAGAGGAAAAGGACCAACCATGTTGCACCCAGTGTCAGGCACGAAAGCCAGCATGAGTTATGGTATGGGGATGTGCCAGTGGGGTGACAGGGCTAAACTGCACGTGATGGCACCATTAATCCAGAAACACAAGTTCATTCTGGAGCAACATATGCTGCTAAACCCAGTGCTGGCCTGCCTGCTCCTAATGAGAATGTGTGGCGCATTATGAAGTGCAAAATGTGGCAGCAACAATTCCACAGTTGAGAAACTCCTGCTAGCTAAACTTGACCTACTGGTGTTTTCAGTGCCCAAAGAAATCCTGATGTTACACACTTGTAAACAATCAACTCTCAACTTTTTGGAGGATGTTGCAGCCACTGGATTTGAAATGAGTACATATTTTCCAAAATAAAAATGGAATTCACATAGTAAATCATGAAATAATGAGTTGTTATGAAGAAGAGACTTTACAGATGATTCTACAGATGATTCTACAGTTTGTCCTATTTGCTGTTATACAGTGACGAAAGGCTCAAATCCATGTTTTAAGATACGTGTGTTGGTGTACACGCAGCGTTAATTCACATGATTGGGCTAAGTGAGCGAGTTACAGTGTGTATGTGTGTGTGTGTGTTTGAGTCCTGTATATAAAGTATGCGGTGTCTCTCTAGAATCACTACACAATAGAATGCTCATGACTGATTGTACAGTATGCTGATGACCTGCACAGCAGATGAGCCTCCTCCAGCCTGCAGACTCCAGCTTCAGACTGACACAAACCAGCTGTTTAATGCCGTGTTTAATTATTTATATTCAGTTACAATACCTGCTTATAACAGCATGTTAGCGAAACAAGAGATATAACCATGTAGTCTTGAATAAACTGATAGAGATTGGAGATCCCAGTGGCCTGTTTTGTGTCTGATCTCGGCTCTTTTGCCTGAGATGCTGCAAGAAATTTAATGATCAGTTAATAAATTATGAACCTGCTAGTCTTGCTACACTATTACACGACTCTTCTCCACCCTCCTTCTGAGAATGAAAAGGCAAGGAATATAGATGGAGTAAAGAGAAATGAAATATATGTCCAGGTTGGATTAGGCAGAAAACAATAAGGAAAATTAAGAGACATTTTATAATATATGGGCAACATACAGTAAAGTCTGCGCCATACGGCTTTCTCAGCATACGTGTGGTGGGATTAGCGCCTGATCGCATCCAACCTGTCAGGAGAGTTTGTCAAAGCCAGAGCACTAGGTTCAGTCTTTACTTACGGCTTACTTACTTCAAGAGCTTATCTTCCGATGATATTGAGTTTAGACTTAAACTGCCTGCTGACTCTACTGGAAATGTGTATGAAATGTGAGAGAATCAAAATGATCAGATCGTCCCTGATGAACAAGCCGAGGGCGACGGTTGCGACGAAAAACCCCCTGAGATGGCAACTGGAAGAAACCTTGAGAGGAACCGGACTCAACAGGGAACCCATCCTCATCTGGGTACAGAATGTTTATAGTTTGTCCACCTCTGGTGACAGACACTAGTGATGGGATCACGGGGGGCCACGCAATACGACCCAATTATCACGATCACCAGCTGCTGAGTCGATTTGTACTGCGATTGCATTAGGATTTTATAAATGCAATTCAGAAGCTATTTATTTATTTATTTATTTGTTAAATTTTGTTACAATTCTAAACAAACAAACTAATTTGCTCCTACCACACAGGATGCTGTGCTGCCCGTTAACGTGTGAATAGTTTAGAGTGCGCCATATTTTACCGCCACAGATGCAGACATATAGAAATAAAAGTTATTTTAAACATTGAGTTTGTAATCAGTGTGGCTGAAACATGAACTGGCACTAATCCCGTCCCATCAGACAGTGACTCAGGTACTGTACAATCTAACGCAAAGTCCTAAATAACAGGTACATTTAAGACTACATCTAACACACAGGGAGGAATGTGTTTTTTTTTTTTTTTTTTAAAAGATGGAGGACATTTTGTTTAGTTAGTGATGTTTTGGACAATGACCTTTACTAAAAGTGCTAGATAAATAAAATAAACTTTAATTTAATTTAATTTAATAAAAAGTAGAACAAAAAGACTACAGTATACACAGGTCATTATGCAATTAGCTGTTATCTCTGTGTGCTATAAATTGCGCAATATTTTATATGTGTATTATTGCAATTTATGATGTGTGATATTTAAATGTAAATTTAAATATGAGTGATATGTTTATATATATATTAATATTTACACGTGTTCTGTCTTTCACCCATATTCACCATTCCTATTTTATTAATCTATATATATATTTTTTTGATGTACAGTTACCTGTACATTGACAATAACATTATTATTATTATTATTATTATTATATCCTAAAAAGGTTATTTTATCTCATATCTTATCATATTCACATCACACATATTGTAGCTTGTTTTATTTCAAAAGTCAACAGCAGAAAAGAAAATACTCAACTGAGTCGAGGGATTTGCAAGTTTTCTACATGTAAAGGTAGGACCCTGGACCACACACACACACACACACACACACACACACAGTTATTATAATTAATTCATTTCTTTACAAAAACCACTTGTAAAATCAACCATTTGGCTTTAACTCCATGCAACCGGAAGAAGAAGAAGAAGAAGCGACTGTCCCCCAACTTTGAGGTGCTATTAGTTATCAGCTTTACTCATATTGTTATACTTCCATCTTTTTCGATAAATCCTGCCTCCTGCGTTATGATTGGTTACAGCTGGTTCCATCACTGTCAGTGACCAATAGGAGCCATTCACACTACACACACTCACGTCTCTCACATCTCACATACTGTGTTACATGTTACTTCATATGTATTTATTTATTTATTTATTTATTTATTCCCAACTGCAAAATCAGTAAACACAACTTTTTAAAAGGAAGTCGTTTACCATATATGGTACTTTGGGCCAATATAGAATAAATCTAAAACTGATTCAGATCTTTAACCAGAAAGTTATCAAGGGCCAGCGCATACAGCTGAGGTTCTTCTTGAGCTTCCTGGTGGTAATTACGTGCAAATTTTGAACTTATTCTACACTTGCTTTGATAAAGGAGACTTCAGGCCCATTTGGATAAACACCACCCAAATTGCCATATATGGTAAGTACCTTATTTTTTAAAAACTACTGCAACCTTTTGGTTACAGATCTACAAAGATGAATTTCAGAGACAGAGATGTAGAGATACAGTTGCACAAAGCAGAGACAATTTAACCTAAAAAAAATAATAAAATAAAAAACGTAAAAATAAAAAAGTCCAGTGTTGTAACTGCTTCCCTCTTTGGCTCAAGACAAAGCAGAAAGATGCAACGTTCGCGTCGCAGGTAAACACATCCTAATGACGTTAGATAAAGGTGACGGAGGGTCTCACGGAGATCAGGTTCACGCACATAATAATGGACGAGCGTAGCATCTGGGCTGCACAGCTAGAGATGGAAACAGCTTACTGAGTGGATGATGAAATTCACAAACATCAATACGGTCCACATATCTACACCTCAACCTTTGCATTTCAATGCTGCCTCTTTAAATTATTTATGCTTTGCCCACATCAAAAAAAAAAAAAAAAAAGCCCCAGCCAAGCCCTTCACACCTATTCCCATAGTAACACACTGCCTGAGCCTATAGGTGCACAAAGACACCTGTCTCTATAGAATGCATATGTAGTGCTATCACACACACACACACACACACACACACACTCACACATGCACATCTGAGCGCTAGGTCTGGGGGTGCATTTGTGCATTTACACACACTGTAGAATGTTATTGTGTGCTCAGTAGAGTGTGACTGTAGGAGTAGTGTTGAGAATGTGTGTGTGTGTGTGTGTGTGTGTGTGTGTGTTTCTTACAGTGTGTATGATCAAGACAGGTTTATTTCGGTTATTATTATATGTTGTTTCATATTGAGAGTGTGTTCACTTGTGTTTATGTGTGTGAATATTTAGAAGAAGAAAATAGCTTTTTTTATTTATGTAAACATCTGCATTTCGTTTAAAAATAATAAACAAATAAATATATAAATAAATAAAAGAACATAAAAGGGCAAAAGATTTCCGTGTGGTTTTTATTAGCCGCATCAATAACTGTCAGTCCAAATGTGTATGTGTGTGTGTGTGTGTGTGTGTGTGTGTGTGTGTGTGTGTGTGAGCGTGTGTGTGAGCGTGTGCACGGAATTACCGTGACCGCATCCACGTGCCTGGTTCATACTGCGTCCCCTCCTCGTCCGCTCGGACAATAGCCCCAAAGCCCCAGCCATCGCTCTTTACACTTAATGAACAGCAGCCCTCCAACCCCCCCCCTCCCCCTCCCTCACCTCCCCACCCTCCGTCTCTATCCCCCTCTCCCTCCATCACCCCAACCCTGAACCACAACGGCTGTTGTCCGCTCTTCACCTCGTCCGTAGTAGACGGTATCGATTTTCAGCGAGCGAAATAAAAAAGGCCATGAATTTTAATGTTTTCTGTCTTTCCCTCCAAACACCTCCCTCGCCACGCAAGTTCTCTTCTCCCTGACCCAGCCCTCTGCTCGCACCACCCCTGCTATCTGCTCCCGTGTTCTGTCCTGGGGGTAGGATAAAGGAAAGGGGGGATGGGGAGGAGGAGGAGGAGGAAGCAGGGGTTCAGAGTGGAGAGGTGAAGCGTCGTTCCTCATTCTCTCCCTCTTCCCTGTTAATTGGACTGACGGACAGAATAATCAGACTTTAAAACCAAACCAAGTTATTTTATCTCACGTCACATTTTTATTCAGGTGCAGCTAAGGATGACGGTACTTAAAACCCTGCACTGCCCTGATAAGTGGTTTAATAATTCTAGACGTGAGACGTCACCCTGCCGGAACCTGCACCGCCGCCGCCGCCGCCCCGATCGAACCGCAATATTTAAGAAACGCGAGATTTGCGTTTGTTCGGTACATTTGAGGTGAACGCTCAGGTTTAGCGGCAGGTAAAGGAACATAAGGTTTGAGGTCCTAAAAGCACATTTTTCTGTGTTATTATCTGTGTGGAGCTTTTCAAGGCCATCTGATATAAAAGCAGAGACACGGAGAGAGGGAGAAATGGACGAAATTGTGGGAACGGAAAAAAAAAATAGAGGGCTTTTAGGACCGAAAGCGCAGTGTGTGTGTGTGTGTGTGTGTGTGTGAACACATAAGTATGTCCCCATAAGGATAGACATATCTGAGTTCATTTTTCTTTCCTTCTTTTGTATTTCCCCAAAAATCATAGTTCTTATTTAAAAAGTAAAAGAGACATAAGTGGACTTGATGTTAATGAAAACACGTTTCCTGTTACACAGGTGCATTTTGGAGCTCAGAGCTTTGGAGCGGCTACAGCAGGGATTGATTTATGGTCTCACTGTCTGGTATCGCCAAAATGAGTCTCGTTCCTCTTCTTCACGTCTCAGAGTTTCTCCCTCAGCACCGTCAAATCCGTCTCGCTCGTCACGGACAAACCGTTAAAGTTATAAATAGCTATACATTTTTAAAAATTAGTGTATATATGAAGGGTGTTTGAGTCAATCCAAGACTTGTGCTGAAATTCCTGGTGAAGGCGATTGTGATTTACAGAAGACCTCAAGCCACAGTACGGACTCTTGGCCGCAGTAAAACATCTCAACAGTGCAAACGTTTTAAAGAAGGCCGTATGTGTGTGAATGACGATCCTGAGGGCTCGGAGCTCACTGCAGTCGTTCCTGTCAACATTCAGCTGATACTCGCAGAAGAAATACGTCTGTTCAGTGTCAGTAAAGGAGTTCCTGGGAGGCCAGCGTTTCAGACGTGAAGCTGACAGTGCGATCGTGGCTCCTGAGAAAACGGTCTCCCTTGATGGTGTCCAAGCTCTAGTGAGACACTGGGACAAGTGCATTAGTGTATCAGGGGATGATATAGAGACATAAAGGGAGTTTTTACTCTCAGATCTCTGTTCTGTTATTCCGCACACGTCCTGCTTTAGTCTTTAATCTATACACACACATGCAGGTTAGTTTCATCCATTTGCAGATGAACGTTTACACTGATCTTCATCCATGAAGTGTGTGTTGTTCCCCAGGACTTCCTGATGCCGTAGTGCTTGATGGCTTGCTAGTGGCTCTGCACTTCCTGAATCTGATTTGGGGTCGTGTCTCATTGGACAAATTCTAGAACCAGAACTCGTAGCAGAACTGATTCCAATAAGATGAGATTCTACAACTGTTATAGAACTCATTTGATTAGTCGAGATCCGCGTCACACTGAGGAAGTTTGTGGAATTAGAGTTAACTTGCGGTAAATTATTTTAGAGCTTGAAGGATTTTTAATTAATTGCAGGCGTTAGTGATTAATGCTGCCTGGCGGACAAATATCCCATTTACACACTTTTCACAGCATTTCAATGGCTTTGCATATGTACTTTCACAAATCTAATCTAAACTAATCCAATCCAATCTAATATATTTAAATTTATACTAATCAAATGAACATGATCTAATCTTATCTAATTTGATCTAATCTAATTTAATTTTATATAATCTCCTTAATCTAATCTACTTAAATCCAATCCAATTCAACCCAATCTAATCCAATCCAATATGATGAAATCTAATCCAACATAATCCAAATCCCAAAAAATCTAATATAATCTGATCAAATCGAATCGAATTTAACACAATCTATTCCTAGATAATTTGATCTAATCTAATCTAATCTAATCTAATCTAATCTAATCCACTTCAACCTAATATAACCCAATCTAATCCAAATGAATCTAATGTAATCTGATTGTATATAATCCGAACTAATCCAAATACAATCGTCTAATCTAATCTAATCTAATCTAATCTAATCCACTTCAACCTAATATAACCCAATCTAATCCAAATGAATCTAATG
>JAQMYJ010000021.1:16000613-16014282 GCA_030014305.1 Clarias laeviceps | reverse complement strand
ACAAATAAAATTGAATTGAATTGAATTGAATTGAATTGAATTGAATTGAATTGAATTGAATTGAATTGAATTGAATTTTGCAAAATCTCACAAAAATTCACTAACAGAAAAGACGTAATATTTTGGAATTTATGTTTTTTTAACACCTACAACTTAAGCATGCCAGCAACACAGATGACAGATGACAAAAAAAAAAACTGCTTATACAGTCACATCGAACTGTGCATTTGGGTTTTCTGATATGTCATATGGAACCAAAGTTCTGTTATTTTTATAAGGCATAAATTTTCCCACAACTAGAATATGGGAATGAGGTCACAAAAATTTCAAATTCACTAAATGCTGGTATTATTATTATTATTATTATTATTATTATTATTATTATTGATCACATAAACAAATTAAAAACAACCATAAAACAGGTGATCATGTGTATCTGTGCTATTTTTGCCTCTATGAGCCATGTATTGTATTATTTTTTGCTCATTTTTGTCTAGTTGGTTTGTAACACTTCTTGCATTAAAAAAACATCCAAAACTAGAAGTTATTAATTTAGAAATTATTAATTTTAATAATTTGCTTGTTGTGGGGAAATCACAGACTTCTTTTGGTCATATTTACTGAATCACTGAATATTTTTTCCCATGTGCGATGATGATTATATGTGTGTTAGAGAACACAAGGCACTTCTGTAAGTCCCTCTGGAGTGTGTGGTTTTAATGTTGTCTATAGCGTTGCCACCTATAAGGCCGTGTCCATTCAGCCACACGTCCAGTCGTCTCTCAGCTTAGGAGTATCTGCTGCTTTCATCCACCAGATCTACTAAACACATCCTTTTCATTCAATTTCTCCTTGTTGATCAATCCAAACAGGTCTAATCTAATAGCCTTAAATGATCTCTTTCTCTCTGTCTCGCTGTTTCTTTCTCTCCCTCCCTCTGCAGCGAGACCATGTGTGGGTAGATTTAGAACCAAGATCAATAAGAAATGTAGAAATCAATGCACTTAGCACCAGGAAATCAATGGGCTCTAATCGGGATGCCAATGGCACAAGTCAAAACAATTAAGAGAAAAGAAAAATGTTTAACGGCATCCTCTCTATTGCTTACACAGTGTGAGTGAGAGAGAAAGAGAGAGAGAGAGAGAGGAGGGAGGAAAAAAACAGTGAGAGAAAGAGAAGGCGAGCTGCAGCAAAGATACGATTGCAGTTAGGAATCTGGATAGACAAAAAGTCAAGAGAAGGAGGAAGAAGGAGGAAAGCTGATGATTGGGAAGAGAGACGAGAATAAACTGGAAGTTCTTGTGAATGAGCAGGAAATGAAGGAAGAACCCTAGACGCAAATAATTTATCATTTCTGGTCACAAATATTCTTTCTCAGCAATCACACATATGAGAATAACATCTGAACTGGAACGGATAGTGTGTCCGTGTTCTCCAAACACACAGGAAACTGGAAGCAGGTCAGAGTCAGGTGTGTGAGGTCAACACCCGGGTCAATCAATAGCTGAACCCTGGACCGACCTCGTTTTCCCTGAGGTAAGCTGAGGAAATCAATAGCGGGCGCTCTGTAACTCCTGACCAGCCTGAGGATTAGTGGAGTGCTAACGAACTCATCAGTGACTTACTGAACGTGACACCATGGTCATTAACCTATTGATATGACACTTGGCAGAGTCATCACACACATCCACATAAACACACACACGGTCTATATTGAATAAGACTGAGTTACATGGTCCATGAGATTGAGGAGAGTTAAAGAGCTAATGACTGTAATGTTGAAACATCTGGAATAGAGATGCAGCTATTTAGGAAACATCTCAGAAACTAGACATATAAATAAAAAAGAAAAAAAATAGACAATGAACAAAGAAGGAGAGCAAGGAGGGGAAAGAGGAAAGGGTGAGGGTGGAATCCATGTGGCACGAGAGGACAAGCACAGGGACTGTGAAAGAGTGATAAGAGAAGGTGAGAGAGAGAGAGAGAGAGACAGAAAGAGGGAAGAGGCGAGAGCAGGACGGTAGGGGTTACAGAGGGTATATCATTATGTCCACAAAAGCAGAAAGGGGTGGGGGGTCTCGGATAGGCAGGATTAGGAAACGTGTTAGAGTGAGCAGGGATTAAGTTAAGGAAGGAGAGCAAAAGAAAAAGAATGATATGTTTACAGAAGGGAGGAGAAAGTGCACATGACACAATAGGATGGAGGAATGGCCACGTCTGTCCATCTGTCATGCTGTCTTATTTACTTCGAAATTAAGCATGCACACTTTCAGGAGCATCAGAGAAAGAGAGACTAGGACAGAAGAATGACCGGATATGGCTTCTCTTGGTATCAGCCTTGCAGTCTCCCCCCCCCCCCCCCACAGCAGTGTGACCGTAGGGTCAGGCGCAGATAAATGAGGTCACTCGTCTGGGATGGAGCTGACCTTTAACCCCTTCGCCTTGATCTCTAGCCTGCTTTCTAAGGACCTGGCTGGCCAAGAAGTGCAGCCTGCATTTATTCTGTTCATCTAGAGCTCTGTGTGTGTGTGTGTGTGTGTGTGTGTGTGTGTGTGTGTGTGTGTCAGGCTGTCTGTCTATGTGCTATGCTTATCCATAAAGCTTCTCTCTCTGTGGCACCGCACGTATAAAACCAACCTTACCTGGGGAATCTATAAACATCAATAAGCAAAATTACACATTATAGTAAATTATAGATTCTCTTTATAACCTCATGAGGGAAACATTTGGATCTCCTGAGATCATCTCAGTAGGACTGTAGAAATGTATTACTGATGGTGGTCTGACATTTAGCTGTGGCTGTGGTCACAGAGTATCCCCGCCCCACTACCCCCCCCCCCAACCCACACACAAACATATTTATATTTAGAATCATTCAATATCTAACTAATGATGACTGAATGATTGGCAATATGATATGGAATATTTGATACGATAGATAGATAGAAAATTTAAAACATATCTTTTAAAATCAAGATTTAATCAGAATTATTTATTTAACAGCTTTATTTCTGCGACATTAAGCGCACAGGCGTGTGTATCCCGGTGTGTATCCCTGTGTGTGTGTGTGTGAGAGAGAGAGAGTGTGTATCCCGGTATGTGTGTATTCCGGTGGTATACTGTTCACCTACACTTATCACACGCTTGAGCTCACTTTATATGAGAATATAACATTAGTAGACACTCTGTAATTACGTCATGTGTGTTAGATCTGTGTTTATACCACACATGACGTAATTACATAGTGTGTATTAATAAGAGAGACGCTGAGACGCTCTTATTCGCACCGACGTTCAAATACAAACATAAATATATATATATTTTTATGATATAAATAAAAATATAGTATACTTTTACTAAAGTACAATTTCAGGCAAATTGTTTAAATGTATTCCTTTTACCTCAGAATGCATAAAGGTAAGGAATTGTGTTTTAAATTAACATTAAACATTTATTTTAACCAAATCTTATTATATTTACGTTTTTTTTAAATTATTATTATCATTATTATTTTACACGCCATTCTTTTTCTTCCTCTTCTTCTTATTATTACTAAACGTATGCATATGCAAATTGTCATGCAAATCAAAATCTAAAAAATGTATTAATAAATCCTAAATTACCACTCATACTAATGGATCCTGATGTTTTGCATATTTTTGTTTAAATGCGTATTTAAATGAACCTGTTTATATAAACCTGTAATTCTCTGACAGAACAGCCGGGTGGTAACGCGTTCAGGTTTGTCCGTTTATTTACATAAAATCTGTTAACGCGTTTTGTTTGTGTGTTAGTATTTTTTGCGCAATTAATCCGTTTTTACAAAGAATATTTAGATTTAATATTTTGATTTCTCCTCATGTCTTCTTGTTAATCGTCCAATTGGTGGAACATTTGTGTATAAACGCGCGCACGTTTTTATTCTTCTTCTTTTTTAAACACCGAATATTTGTGTTTACGCGGTAATTAATATTCCAGCTGGAATAGATAAAGTGTTTCTAACTTCATTAATGTTTGAGTTGTTGATCATCAATATTAACACGCAGCAGGATGTATCTTATTTTCTAAGTTTCTTATTTTATTTCACTTAATAGCAATTAATAGAAAAATAATGTGCAATGTATAAACAAACGTGTGACTTTATTTGTGAAATTGTAATAACAATAATTACAAAAATAAAAGTAATTCTGCGATCAGTCAGTGTAAATTATTTCGCTATGAATGACCTCCTAACTGCGCTTTCAGGGTGTTTTTAATATACATACATGAATGCATACGTGCATACATATATACTGTGCATTTTTTCTTTATTTACAATTTGTATTTTTTTATTTCTATTTACAGTAAAACACGCAACGCGCCATTAAAAAAAATAAAATAAACAGTCTCTACAGGATAAACAAAAACACAACGTTTTAAATTCACACCAAACAAACAAATAATAATAATTGTTTAAAGCATTAAATAAATAAAAAAAGACAATTTTTGACAAAACAATAAAGTAAACAATAAATCGTGAAATGTAAAGTATATATATAACATTGAGAGAAACCTCAAAACACACACGGGTTCCTAAATTGGACTGAACTGCAGCAGATGAGAAAGAAAATGTAACAATGAAACAATGTTATAAAGAAACAAAATAATTTTAACCCATATTAAACAATTAGAAGTTTAGGCAAAAAACTGTCTATAAGGAGATTTAGGTGTACTTACAGGAGTAATAAATATAAGGTTATTGATACTTTTACATATATAAAATTGTGAATAACCTTACGTTTATTACTCCAGGTGTAATATAATTATTAATAAAATCTGTAAAGTTAGAAGTTTCATGTCGCTGCTTTCACACACACACACACACACACACACACACACCTCTTAATTGATTTTTCCTAATTAACTCCGTGACTCTATCGATTTCCTCTCTCCAGCCCTACACACACACACACACACACACACACACACACAGACATACACACCGTATTATTCTCCACTTAACTGCATAATAAACACTCGCTACAGTCAATAACACATAAAGAAGCTAAAATAATCTGGTCATATGAACTCTTATTAAGAGGAGAAAAAAAACAGACTGTTCACTCTTCACCTGGACACACAAGCACACACCTGTGTGTCTGAGACACAGGGAGTTGATATTTATTTTTATTATTATTATTATTATTATTATTATTATTATTATTATTATTATTATTGTTGTTGTTGTTGTTGTTGTTGGGGTTAATAATATGGACAAGTAACCTTTAATATCTGTATTTCAGACAATAGAATAACACAAGGAGGGAAATAATTTACCAGTCATGTTAAACTAAAGGAGCAGTATACAGCAAGTGGATGTCAGTATATTTATTATATAATATCATGCTAATTAATTAGAGAGAGAGAGAGAGAGAGAGAGAGAAAGATAGAGAGGTGGTGGTGGTGGTGGTGGTGGTGGTGGGGGGGGTTAAGGGTGGATGTCGAGGCCCCTTGAACTAAACCTCTCATAGATTTAAACACTGCCCTGTCTGGCTCTTTCAGAGAAATGTGTGTGTGTGTGTGTGTGTGTGTGTAAAAAAGTTAGCCTAATTGTCTCATAAGGCTAAGAAGAGAAGAGTGTAATATAACACACAAAAGAGATGACAGGAAAGCAAAACTAGACACACACCTCTCTAACCTATGAGCGACTTTCAGAAGCCTTTCCTCTCTCTCTCTCTCTCTCTCTCTCTCTCTTGTTCAGCATCTTTGCTGTTTCCATGGTGATGGCCAGCTGCTAAGGTGAAACGGTGTGTGGATGAGTGTGTGTGGGGGGGGGAGGGGGGGTTAAGACAGTAGAGAGAGGATTGTAGGTTACTGCAAGTGACAATGTGAAAAAGAAAGTGTTTATTAGCAAATGTTATTGGACTTAAGTGAGACTGTTTGCTCCAAGAATGGGCCCTTCGGCAAGGCCCCTAATCAGCTCAGCTCTGGGTTTGGATTAATCTCAATTTGCCAAAAAAAAATTACGTTTAAGACAAACTGCCAACAAACAAAACAATACATTATAAAATGTATTTTTCTTTTTCAAAATAAAAAAATAGATATAATGAATCACCATGATGAATTATATCACAAGGATATAATCATGTAATACATATTTTGTGGTATCTTTAATTACACTTTTAAGGTTTCTATTTAAATAATAAACATGCTATAGACAGCTGATTTGATGTTTTAATTTTTTAAACTTTAAATTAGTAAAATATACTGTATATAATATTTATTTTTTTATTATTTTTTTTTATTTAAATATTTTAAAATTTACACTTGTCACTATAAAAATATTTAATATAAATAATATAACCAGTTAGGTTAATTTTAGTTAAAATACAAATGTATGAACATTAAATATAATTTCAAAACAAGTAATACAACATTTGTATTTTATTTTAACACTACAGTTTTGGTGAGAGTTTGTTACTGAACCTTGATATCATGATAGAGTCATGTAGATCGTAGAGTGATATCGTGATGATGATATTTTTTTATATATACCTCGAAATTTCGCTCTTTTTGACTGTACAAAACATCCGAGCTCATTTAGAGACATAAACACATATTTCAATGAAATCAATACCGCTAACAGAATTATTCTGATCATTCTCAGCATTTCACTGCGATCAGTCCCTTTACAAGAGATACACTGGGTAACAATGTTCATGCTGCAGGATGAGAAGCAGTGAGTATCACCGTATCGGCTTTACATTGTTTTTTTTTTTTTACAATTACAGCGTGTCCCAGAAGTCTCCATACACCGCGGACATTACCGCAAATAACCGCAAATTATTACCGCAAATTAGTTTCCAATCAGTTGCTCATGTACTTTAACTGTAGATGTGTTTAACACGAGGGCATGGTGAGTGCGTGTGTGTGTGTGTGTGTGTGTGCGTTTGAGTGCTAGAAAGTGTTCAGACATTTAACACCCGTTGTAGATCAGATGATCAAATCAAAACCCGACCAAACAAAAATTTATTTGATCATAATCGTTCAGCTCCTTCTGTGTTTAATTAATATTAATGACTTTGTAGTTGATTGGTGTGTAAATCAAGGGTAGTTTCGTGCCCGTGATGTCTAGATCTTCGGACCTGTGCATATAGTGTGTGCGGGCCGATTCTTGATTTGTTCTGAGTGTGTGTGTTCCTGCACATCTGAGGCTTTTTGCATCAATTTAAACTGAATTCCCCTGTTTTTTGTTTTTTCTTTTTAATTTTTTTTACTTCAATTTAGACTTCAAAGTAATGATTAGAAGGTTACTGTCAAATGTAACTACAAACATACAAATTTACATACAAATATACAAATGTATATATAAACATATAAATGTATATTCATCCATTATCAACTATGAACATCATCATCATCATCTAGGAACCTCTGTAGTCTATCTGGGACTGTGGAGGCCAGTGGTAATTATTATATTTCTTCCTATTTTGTACGACCTTTGTAGGACTTCCGGTCTCCATTCACACAAACATTCACACACTACGGGCAATTTGGGAACTCCAGTTGGCCTAATCTGCATGTCTTTGGACTGTGGGAGGAAACCAGAGTACTCGGAGGAAACCCACCAAGCACGGAAAGAACGTGCAAACTCCATGCACACAGACCTGACGCAGGAATCAAACCCAGGACCTGGAGCTGCATGGCGACAGTGCTAACCACTGAGCCACCATGCTGCCATAAATGTATATACAAATATATAAATAAATAAACAAACACAAATGTACATACATATATAAAAATTTACGTTCAACCATACAAATTTACATACAAATGTATAAACAAACATACCAATTTATGGATAAATATACAAATTTGCATACAAATATAAAAATGTATAAACAATCATATAAATGTACAAACAATCATATAAATGTACAAACAAACATACAATTGTACATATAAATATACAAATTTACATACAAACATACAAATGTAGACATGAACATGATAAACCATAATAAACTAGGACCTGCAGATTTCTTTACAAAATACATTTACAAAATACAATACTGCACATTTTGCCTACGCAGTGTCTGGGTTTATTAACCTGACAGGTGAGTATCTGAAAACTGAATGTTGTTAGCACATCATGTCAGTCAGGGAGAAGAAGTCAGGAGAAAGCAAGAGATTGTACAAGGGGACAAGAATAAGAAAAGAGAAACATCTGAATACTTTATCTAAGAAAAACCAGAGTAGAGCAGATCATCATTGCAGGCCTAAATGTGGCTAAAGCAGGTGCGTGTGAGCACTAATTATTACTGTATCAGTCTAAGGTGTGTATACAATTTTATGTCAATTATTTTGGGAACTGAACTTGGAACGACATCAGGGGATAAAAGTTCATATTTAAGCTAAAAGGTGTTGATGCTTAAAGAATCCCAGCTAACATGGATGTTATCTTGAACACTTGGTTAGTAATAGCTAGATTTAAAATAATAATTTACTTCCACAATGTTACTATAATTTTAGTAATGGAAAAGGTTAATTTGTAAATCTACAGGTGCTCTAGGAATATTTCTAGACCTTGTGTGAAAACATTAACTAAACTTTAAGAAACCCTTTTTTTTTTTTTTTTTTACATTCCTGTTCTCAGGATTCTTATTTATTTATTTATTTCAGTTTTAATTTGCACCCCCCCACCTATGGCTTTTTAGACTAATCTGTTAAATCAGTAATGGCTTTCTACAATAACTGCAGTGCTTTGCTGCCATCTATTGGCCACAGAGCTGACAAGCACATTTAAACACCTCATACAGTATATCTGTGTTTGCATGACACAGACACCCACTGCACTGTTCCTCAAGTCTCCCTATAATAAATACACAAACAAATCAGTGAAGATTCCATGAGACAGAATTTGCTAATGATCAGATCTGTCACACGTCTCTCCCCATGAAGAGTCACAGGAGGCATCCGGCTTCCTGTCAGAGGTGTGATCAGCAGCGCACTGGAGAAACCAAGAGGAGAAAATCAGTTTTCATGAGCACCTGCACACTTCAATAGCAAAGGAAAAGAACACTGTTACTATCTATCTATCTATCTATCTATCTATCTATCTATCTATCTATCTATCTATCTATCTATCTATCTAAAAATACATACATATTATCAGTACTGTGTAGTCACACATAGATAGATAGATAGATTTACCTGGAGCTTTTTGAAAATAAAAAGCTAATTATAAATATTAAAGGATATTTTTATGCATGTTAAACGAATATAAATCCAAAGCGATTCTGTTAATTAGCAGCACCAAAATGAAGAGTCAGTGTGAGAGCCAGTTTTCATTGATTTTGGTAAAATTGTATAATTGAACATAAAATGTTGAACAGTTGTGATGTAAACAAAAACCTATTAGAGACGATCAGACAGTCACAACTTTACAGCTCTTTACATCAGTAACATCGAGGGTTTTTATAAATAGAATTATAATTAATGAAAACTGCAACAAATATGATAAGCACGGCATCTTATAAACTGTGGGTTATTAATATAATATAATATAATATAATATAATATAATATAATATAATATAATATAATACTACTTTATATACATTATATACAGTAACACATTTTACACACATTGATCTGCCTGTCTCTCCTTTCAACGTTCTCTTCTCCCTCACACATTATAGTCTCATTATACATCATATTAAAGCTGTGTGTGTGTGTGAGACGCTGTGAGGACGTTTCTAATTCTGAACAAAATGCTGTACGACAAATAAAATCCCTAATAGTGTGCGTGAGATGTCACACCTGTTTATCCTTCTTAAGGTTGGGGTGAAACCGTGCCCAGTCCTACATTAGGCTGCACTCTTTACCCTGCCTCTTCCACACTGGGATCATGACTCCCAGTTTGACTCCCAGTATGAGTCCCAGGCAGGAACATGTCTCACACCTCTGTGTGGATGATCCGCATGTTGCTGTGTCGCACAGGCAGTGCTGGCTGATCTCATACTGTGTTCACCAGCCTGTTGAGGAGACGCCTGAGACAAATCAGTTAATTAATTAATTACACAAACTGTTGGTTAAAATGACTGGATGAGCCACATTTTATCACCCAAGGATTACCGGCCACACAGTTGACCCCTCCCCCACTATGTGACCTTGGCGACCTAGGTGCCATGGCAACCCTGTGACCCATCCGCTAGTTGCCTGGGAGACGACCTTGGAGCACATCTGACCACAGACCCCACCCTCCTCCTCCTCCTCCCGCCATGTCTCCCCCTCTGCAGAGAGAAGGCAAGCGATCGATATTCTATCACACAGAACAGTGGAGCGAGAGGGAGAGAGAGAAATGGGGTGCAGAGAGATTACAGGCGGGGGAGGACAGCTGACAAAGGCAGTGGTGTGTGTGTGTGTCTGTGTGTGTTGTGTTATGTTGTGTTGCATAGGAGTGTGTGTGTGCTTCATAATGAGGGAACACATTTCTGCTATAGAGAGGTAGCTCAAAGGCATGTTGGTAATTTTGTTTAATAGGTGTGTGTGTGTGTGTGTGTGTGTGTGTGTGTGTGTATGTGTCCATAAGTGAAGCTAATTACTGCACTGTTTTATCAAAAATGAAATGCTTGGTGAGTATAACAGGAGCATTCCTCAGAGCATTTTCACTGTTTCCTGCTGCTGTTCACATCAACCACCTAAACACTACGCTTCAGCAGATGGTTAGTTTCTGTGCACCTAACTGAGTGTAACCCCATCCCCATGCCAGCATCCAAACCCTAAATTCTGCACATGTCCTCAAACAATTGGCCTGAAGCTGCTTGTCAAGTTTCCTGACGATCGTCAGTTACAGGTGTTTTAGTGATGACGCTTCATCCACTTGGATTGATGGCATGTTGAAACCATGTTGTTTGTAATTCTCTGCTTGTTTTGGATAATCATTCTGAATAATTTCATGCTAATTTTAGAAATGAAGCCCAAGAAATTAATGGGAGTACTTTACTTTACGTTTTTGTTTATTAAGCAAATTTTCACAAATTTGAGAGGGTCTGGATAAAATGTCCAAATCAACATGCATTTGAATATGCAACAATGCAACTATGTGCTCATTCAAAGGATTGTGAAAAAAAAAAAACACATTTCACCATTAACCTTATAAATATATATATGTAATATTTTTTTGTGTGAAACCACATAAACAGTGCCTCCCAGTGGCCAAAATGATCAAACACATGGCCTATTAGGCCTGCATGTGCCATTCAGGTTTCGTGAAAATCCTACGTCTATTTCTTACCCAAAAGAACAGGGTTCCAGCACCTTCAGTGATTGGCCCCCTAATTCATTTAATAGCTTGTTTCTGAAGGACACAGAGAAGGAGGCAGGAGTTTCGGGGTGCACTTGGGTGACAATTTATTTCGTCCGTGCACCGTGAAACACCTGGAGGGTTTACAAAGGTGTGCGACCAGGTGTTGTGCTTTTGCATTGACTGCCAGCCTGATGATGTTGCCTAGCAACCGGCTTTGGGTGCATTATTAAGGCCCGTTTGGTTGGCTGCGGAGCTGCCTGAAAGGGCACCCATGGCGTTACAGAAAGTCTTAAAGGTCTGCAGACCCTGCTTCAAAAACCCATGGTGTAAAGGAAGGAGAAGCAGAAAGTCTGGATCCATCACATGGTGGTACAGGAAGTAGGGGTCAGAGCACAGGGTACAGCACAAATGAGCAGAACGGGTCAAGAGCCTTTTTTTCAAGGGCTTAACACTGGTGGGGTTTAAACCCCTGATCAATAAACCTAGGCCTTCAAGTGTTACAAATATTTCATCAGTTTTCATCACTGAGGTTGGCATTACCTGGAGGACTGTTTTAAATCTACACGTACAGAACAAAGGAAACTTCATAGTGTATGAGCAGACCTGAGGACAGATTAGCATTAGGGACAGTAAGGGTCTGCACTGGACTCCTCGGACCCTCAACAGCCACCTTGCCCATTGTCTCCCACTAGTGTCCCCACTGGCAATATGGAGGAGCCATGCACTGTGATGAATATGGAAAGACCTTTCAGCTACCATCAACTGTTAATCATACACTAGTTTAACTGTTTAAAGTTGAAGTGTGGAGAAAAAAAAATAAAGTGATCACACACATTCACCTGCACTGCTGAGGAAACGATTGCAAAATTAGGTCTGATTGAATTATTTGCATCAAGTTGAGCAAGTGCTTCAGTAAGAATAAATCCGTTCCCTGAATGACCCATTGCTAGAGAAACACACCAAGGAGTTTTCCATTTATCTCAAACGATTACAAAATTTAATATCCAGCTATATATTAAAAATGGACATCATTGATTACAGTTGGTCTGATGTCTGAATGCACTCGCACGTCTCAAAACTTATCAAATCCATAAACCTCCACATTGTAAAGTTATTTCCCCACAATGGAGCATCAAGTCTCACTGCTTTTATTCAAAACCAAATGTATTCAGACATAATCCCAGTGTGGAAGAGGAAGAGTCAGGAGGAAGAGTGACGCCTAATGTAAGACTGGGCACATTTCATCCAAATCTTTAGGAGGATAAACAGAAGTATTTTCTTACACACAAACACTATTTCAGATTGTTTGTTGTTTTTATTTGTTGTACCGCATTCTATACTGAAACATTCCTGTGTTCAGTGACGTGTTTTACTATGTAGCATCATCCGCAATACTGTATTAATTTATATAAGTTACAATTACATTCTGCCCTTTTTTCCCCTTACTACTGTTTGTGTAACCTGCTGCTGCTGTAACGCAATAATTTCCCTCACGGGATAAATAAAGCCTCTAGTCTTTAGTCTCTCCCTCCTCACTAAAGTGGTGAAACACATTTATCCCACATACAGTCCGATAGATGTAGTTCCTGCAAAACTACTTCAAGAGATTTTTAATATACTGTAGTGGGTCCATGTCTCCTCATCTTCATCAATAGTTGTCTTAGACCGTTACATTGGTCTAAAGTTGGACAAAATTAAAGAAACAAGGTAAGGTTTTTTGAGACGAGGATGTTTGATTCTTCAGTTTTGTCCAACTTTAGACCGATTTCTCATCTCCCATTTCTTTCTAAAGCTCTAGAAAGGATTGTATTTATACAATTGTAGCACTTTCTAGAAAAAAAAATCATATATTTGAAAAGTTTCAATCTGGCTTTGGAATTCTGGCTTTGGAGTCTTGGTTCAAAGTGTGGGCATCCAACCAATAATTCCAAAAGTGATCACATAACTTCTATCTGCTATTCTTTCCTGGCTTCCAGGACACTTTAATTTATTGATGTTTGTTTTTAAAGCCCTACATGGCCTGGCCCCATCTGGTTTAGCAGATCTCATAACCCTGGCAGACTGCTCCGATCATCAATCAACTTCTGCTGCAAATGCCAAGATCTAGATGCAAATGGTTAGCGATCGGGCATTTGCTGTAGCGGCACTGAAATTATGGAACTCATTAGCTAATTTGATCTGTAATGGATCTGGCCTCTTTTAAATCGTCCTTATTTACACTGGTTTTTAGCATATAGTGGTTAAATTATATGTTTCTATTAATTATAATTGTCAGAACTACAAAGAACTACAACACCCAACATCAACGCCGCTGCTCACCTGAATACTAACACCTGAAACCAATTACTGAACTAATAAAGGAGACTCTCACACTTCCGGT
>JAQMYJ010000021.1:15973466-15991509 GCA_030014305.1 Clarias laeviceps | reverse complement strand
GTGTTGTGTAGTTTAGTCTAGTGTATAGCTGTGTGTTGTGTAGTGTGTAGAGTAGTGTTGTGTAGTCTTGTGTAGTTTAGGCTGGTGTATAGTTTTGTGTTGTCTAGTGTAGTGTATTGCTGTGCTTTGTGTTGTGTAGTAAAGGGGTGTGTAGTGTATAGATGTGTGTAGTGTTGTGTAGTGTTGTGTAGTTGTGTGCTAACCGATCTGTCCATAGGCGATGCTGATGAGACGCTCGTTAACCAGCTTGTCTCTCAGAGGGTTACGTGGCTGGCGCTTCATGATGTCGCTCTCTGCTGCTTCATAGGCCAAGGAGATGGCAGGAACCTGGAGGAGCAGATGGAGTGATAATAACAGATGTGTGTGTGACGGGATGGGGGGGGGTGGGGTGAGATGTTTTGAATGCACTACTCTAGTTGTGTGTCTGGTCCACAGTTTTCTTAGGAAATCAAAGTATTTTTGTGTGTACAGTATGTAGCGGGTAGTATGTGTTTAGGTCTTTTTATTAGTATTCTATATTTACGTGTGTGTGTGTCTCACCATGTCAGTACCCAGGTCGATGCACAGAATAGTGATGGTTCCCAGAGGAAGAGGAATGTTGACCAGGATGAAAAACAGGAAGGGAGTGATTTCGGGAATGTTGCTTGTCAAGGTGTAAGCGATTGATTTCTTCAGGTTATCAAAGATCAGACGTCCTGCACATGTGAAACAAATAAAAATACATTAGCAGACTTTCAGGACCACAGTGAACATGTCTTAAAACTGGAACATCTGTCTTCCTTCTCTTCCGTCCTTCCCTCTCGCTCACCCTCTTCCACGCCAGTGACGATGGAGGCGAAGTTGTCATCCAGCAGGATCATGTCAGCTGCCTGCTTAGAAACATCAGAGCCTGAGATGCCCATGGCCACGCCAATGTCAGCCTTCTTCAAAGCAGGAGAGTCGTTTACGCCGTCACCAGTCACGGCCACAATGGCGCCCTGAGAGAGAAAAGTTAATCATCAAACTCTGTAATATAGGAACGAGACCATGAGATGTGGATCAGAAACAAGCTCTAATTTAGTTTATACTCCATAAGACACGTTTGTGTATGTATGCGTTACCTGTCTCTGACAGCCCTCTACAATGATGAGCTTTTGTTGTGGGGATGTCCTGGCAAAGACAATCTCGGTGTGGTTCTTCAGAACTTCGTCCATCTGCTCTTGGGTCAGCTCCTTTAGATCCGTGCCGTGGATCACACAAGCTTTTGCATCTCTGAAGAACAACAAGAACAAAAGAACATTTTTTATTCGTGTTTTTCCTGCATATCTGACATTCATGTAATTAATTAAATGTGTGTTGGTTTATCTTAATTAACCAGGAAATTACTTATAAACCGATTGTATTTTCCTCCAGGACAGTTGACAGGTACGATTGCTCCCCCTCCCTACGCCAACATTCAAATTAGTAATGCTTTACCAAACATGTAAATTCAAAATGTTCCGACTATTCATTTGTTGTTTCTCTAGATTATCTTAGCTGGAACATAATGCCACATACCAGGAGCAGACTGGTCTTATACCATATCTATATCTTGTAGATGAAAACACAGAAACCATCTACAGCTACGAAGTGTGTGTATGTGTTAAACCCTCAAGCTTTGATGCTGAACTTGGTCCAGTTATCTGCGTGTATGCAGCATAACTGTGTGAGGGATGCAATACCTGGGGTTAACCTGGCTAACAGGGATGTTAAGCCGTGCAGCAATGTCCTCCACTGTCTCGTTGCCTTCAGAGATGATGCCCACGCCCTTAGCAATGGCCTTGGCTGTGATTGGGTGATCACCTGTCACCATGATGACTTTAATGCCAGCCGATCTGCATTTGCCCACAGCATCAGGCACCGCAGCACGCGGAGGGTCGATCATGGACATCAGACCCACAAAGCAAAGACTATCTGTTTGGAAGTTCACGTCATCTGTATCGAAAGCGAATCCTTTAGGATACTGGTCCTCAGGCAAGAACAAGTGGCAGAACCCTGCATGAACCAAACAGAAACAGACAAAAAAAAGATGAATATATGCATCCCAGTGAAATAATGTTTGCAGGGCTAAAACACCTTATAGGAGCATGTTGTCCCTGCATGAATGTGTTTTAGAGATCCTGACTACTCAACTACTTTTGTGTGATGCTGAAATAGCATCCAGTCAGGTGCACTAACACATCTTTCCAAACCACTAAGACCAACTGCCACATTATGCCCTGCCTGCTCTGTCAGCCAGATTGCAGCGTGGTTCCAACTTTTAGATGAATTTTTAATGAGTATTCATGCCAATGCTAATATTTCAGAACTGCATCCAAGCAGTTCTACAGTAGAACATGTACGATAGAATGATTCTGCTATTTAAAATTGGGGCATATCTTTATTGTGATTCTACTCCACTGATGAATTCCTCCACTATTGATGAACCTCCAGTGAAGCCTCCAGTGAAGTTCAGTGCGGTTTCTCCGTCTGTCCCACAGGAGGTGCAAGCAACATTTTACAAGGTCTCATTTGTGAAGGCGGTCAACAGTTTTCTGTGGTGAAGTTAAAGTTATTCAAGACTGTGATAGAAACCTTTTAACCCCGGTGCAAAATAATGTCAAGGAAAGCATAGTGCTTGAAATTACAGGACACTGCAAAGGCCAAGAAGAACTTTGATCATTAAGAAGTTGAATTCTGTAAGATTCGGCAGAAGACATGTTATTCACTTCATCCATAAGGGTCATAGTTTTATGGATGATTGGTAGGTGGAGTTATAGAAAATATCCAAAACAATTCTCACTTAATATTTTCATATGTTCCTACTACCACTGCTAGTCTTCCAGACCATGTAGTTACTTACGGGGCACTTGGTCATTAGATAGACCCAGATTTTTAATGTCCTTTAGAAGAGTTGAAGTAATACATATAGGTTTGTGCTATTTTAATTGATGCATATCAACTATAAGTACAGTATACATGCTGTCTCCTGAATCTTGTGTCAACCCCTGATGTCAGTGGAAGAAGAGAGCAAAAGCTACCTGTGAAGTATACAAGAAGGTTTTATGGTCTGTTCTTCACTAAAGGTCATGCTTTGTGGAACAAATCTAGCAGGTCCATGCTGGCATTTGAAAATGTGGACCATAAATGCAAACTACAGTTTCTTCGACCCAGTGAAACCCCTTGGAGCTCCTTCAGTCTCTCTGTGGAGAGGACGGTGATTATATAAAAGCAGAAAGAAGAAAATGCAATCCGGAACAAATGCACAGCACTAAACCTCAAGATGTAAGTATTGAAAGTCACATTATTTGGTACACAAATAATATTTTAGTTTACATGCACTATAAATTATGGACACAGCAGAAAACTGATGTCAGTAGAAAAAGTGTCTTGTGGTTTTATAGGGTTTCAAAATAATCACATTCTGTAGCACAGACTGACATTTGGCACCTGATATTTTAGCATGTAGCTGCAGGCAAATTATTTTATGTGGCTGGTTGAAAGTTACAACACACACACACACACACACACGGCAGGAGTGAAACCAGGTTGATTGTAAGGGAAAAAAGTCAGAGGTTGAGGAAAACAGAGTATAACCAGAGGAGGAAGACTCTGACACTCTCTGATGAGGAAGAAGTTGTGAAGCTGAAGTCATGCTCTCCTTTCGGTCCAAATATGGAACCAAACCCTAACACTAACCCGATATGCCATATCCTGAGTGGATGATATCAAGTCCTGTTTTCATCTTTTCCTCACAGACTCCATTGTAACCATTTTCATGAACATGACAAACCTGGAGTGGAGAAGTGGAGTTAGTGGTGTTTTGTGTGCTGTCTACAGATCCTGCAACCAATCTGTGTCCATCTTATGGGATGAGTGTCAGGCAGTTTTTCATGCTACAATGTCTTTGCAGAACTTCCATATCCTGTCACGTGTGATTCGCTTTGATGACAAGAGCAGCCTGCAGTCAACAAGACAAGCTTGGCAGAAGTGGGTGGAGCTCCTGCCACAAACTAGGACCTGACATCACTGTTGATGAGCATCTCATTGGCTTTAAGCAGTACAGTATATCCCATCTTAGTATGGTGTAAAGATACGGGCAGCATGTGATGCGAAGACAAGTGTACATAGACAAACTGGCTGACTCCTGGGGGTTGAAGAAGATGAATCAGATAACTCTCAGGGAGTTTCCATACCTGCCTCGTTTAGACTGGTTGAATGAACTCCTGGCTGTTTTTCACTCTTGGTGAAGGTCCTTTGAGCAGGTCTGGACACAGCAACCACACTCAAGTTGGGCCAGAACCACAGGTAACTCTTCCTATCGGTTTTCTCAGCCCAAATGAACTATAATGTGGTTTGTTTGTGGTGGGAAAGTGATCAAATCTTGATCTAGACCAGCTACTCTTTAAGTTTGAGTTCAGCTTCCATAGCCAGCGCACTTTGCATGGTTGCATGCTTAACAAATATTTTTGTGCTAACAAGCTAAAGTTAATGCTCAATGTTCACTCCTTTGTTCTGCTTATTCACCTGCAGGATGTGCATCTTCTTTGGAAAGAGTTTTATTTTTTTCTCTGATGGTAATTCTGCATTATCTGTACAGCTTTGGTTTTTACCCATAACCTTGTACCATTTGACCATAAATTAGTTAAATTACATTCGTTGAGTTACATTCTTTTACTTGACTTGTAGGGATGCATTGGATAGGATTGGATAGTAAAATAGTGAAATTACTGATCTTACCAATGTGTCATTACATAAGTACAGATTTCTGCTTTATAGCACTACAGTTTGTATCCTGTACCCACATTACCATTCTGAACTGCAGGCTTCGGTATCTTCAATTGCCTGATAATCTCTCACTTACCCAGGACTCTCTCTCCCAGTCCTCCCAGCTCCAGATAGGCATTCTGAAACGCCTCCTTCATCTCCTCATCCATGGGCTGCTCTTTACCCTGCATCATGATGGTAGAACATCGCTCCAGAATACGCTCTGGTGCCCCCTTCATCACCAGCAGGTAGCGCTTATCATTTTCCTCCTCGGTCTCATGCACTGAAAGCTTTAAAAGAAATAAACATGCAAAGCTGTTAAAAAAATACAAATCTGGATAGAATTATATCAGACAGGGCCTGTAACAGTGTTAACATTTGTATGGATAAGGAACAACAACACCCTCTTCACACCCAACATCTGCTGAATTTATCGCCTGATTCTCAGTCAGATATTTATCTATCATCGTGTCTTAATTTGAAATTGTGACAGGATGACACGTTGAGTCTATAGAGTGTAAAAATACTAATTATCATTAGCAGCAGCATTACAACAGCAATATCCTGCCAATCCTGACATCTTACCAAGCAAAAATATCTTTCCTGTTATAAAATAAAAAGTTACTGGACCTATTTTTAAACATTTTATACTTATTTAAAGCTTAATATTTTTTTATTCTACTTGCAGATAGGTCTGACTATTTCTAAAAAGTTTTCACTCACTAAAGATGTCATTGTTGTAGCGTAGAACGTTACAGTTTATTAAAGGCACGGAGCAAGAAGCGCGATGGTTCAAGCCAAGCCATGGTACGCTTGAGCAAGGCCCTTAACCCTCTCTGCGCCAGTGCTGCATCATGGCTGACCCAGAGATCCTATCCCACATTATATCCACAGCTAAAATAGCAATTCATTTAAAGAAATGAATGAGATGGACAGCAAATTAAATGTTTCACAGCAAAACTCAATAAACACATTTCCAGACGTTTTACTAATTTTGGCAAATGATTTTTCTTCGATGCAACAAATAACAGTCCAGATAAATGCATTGCTTTTTGCTGTCACATGATCAGGGAAGCTGAACTAGAAGCTGGCTGATACAAGTGATCTTAATAAAACCGTTGATTTCTGGAGAATGTTGAAACCAAGGACAGGGATGTTTTCTTCAGGAGTAATGAATTACAGGTACTGTATGTGTCGCAACATATCATCTTCAGGGACAAAATGTTTGCTTGCTGCCTAATATGTCCCACACACGTCCCGGTGCCATCGGAACAAGATAATCAATGCTATTCACTTCATCCATTAGTGGTCATAGTGTTAGTGCATTATTAGCACAAACGAAAATATATGCATTGTGACAAAACAGTGGGAGTTATAGCTTTTTCCAAAATCACCAAATATCCCAAAAAAAGTTTTTTACTTAATATTTTCGCATTTGTGCTTTTTATCGTTCTTGTGACAGTTCACAATGTTTCTTGCTGTTAAAACTGTTGAAATATTCACTGCATCTTTCCTTTTATACGTAAACTCTAATAAAATACTTTAAAAATGACCAATCCCAAAACCTTTTCCCAAGTCTCCTTTTTCTTCTACTGTAATAACTGACCCCAGAGCGATTCCTCACCTGGTACTTGTTGGTGGAGTTGAAGGGAATCTCAGCCACCTTCTTGCTCTTGTCCCTCATAGCTTTGACTGAGCCACAGGAGAGCTCGATACACTTCAGCAGAGCTGATTCTGAGGCATCACCGGCCACATCGCGCTTGAGGATGGGCAGAGAATCCTGACCTGCCTTAAACACTGCCCTGTTACAGAGCGCCGCTACACGGGCCAGAGACACCCATGTCACAGAGGTCTTATCGAAGGATGTCCCTGAAACGAAAAAGCTTTGTTTAAACAATGTTCTCCAGTTACCATAATGCTATTGAAACATTTTGTATTTCCCTACTTATGCTGTGGAAATGAGCCATACACACTTATCAAACAGTGGCCATGCAGGACAGGTTCACAGCGAGACGTGGGCCAATGCAGCACAGCTGGCAGTGACTAATCATAACAGCTCGCTCCCTGTCTTTTCTTCACACAAAGATTGTAACTTGTTAAAACAGCCCATGTTTCCAGACTGTGATGATGAGCTGCTACCTCCGCTACCAAATTATCATGGGGACTATGTGGCTTTGGCTACTCGCTGATGCGTCAAGCTCATGTGATTGCACAGCACCCACCATTCGCACCACGGGCGTCTCTCAGGACACTTCAGCAGAGCATTTTCTTCACTGCATTTCTCATCGACTGCCTTAAAACCATACAAATCTTTCTAGTTTCTGCTGTAGCTTTGCTGAGTCACTATATACACTGTACATGACATAACTGTAGGTTGGGATATATGAGTAGAGAATGGCGATAGAATTCGCGTCTCACCAGACTGGTCCTCGGTAGTGTCAGCCTCATGGATCTGATTATCGAACCACATATGAGCAACAGTCATGCGGTTCTGCGTCAGAGTGCCAGTCTTATCCGAGCAGATGGTAGATGTGGAACCCAGAGTCTCAACAGCTTCAAGGTTCTTGACCAGGCAGTTCTTACGAGCCATGCGCTTAGCTGTAAGGGTCAGACATACCTAATCGCAGAGATATAGAGAAAGAGAAGGGGATAGAGGGACAGAAGGAGAGGACCGTCGTGGTGAAGAGACAGTACCAGGATGAAAACCAGAGAGAGGGAAAAATATCCAGTAGTTGGAGAAGCAGGAAAAAAACAATTAAATGAATGTTAAAGAGTGAAAAAAAAAAGTAAAAAAAAAAAAAAAAAAAGAGAAAACAAAGAATCCTGGTTAGTTCAATTCAATCAGATGTTTTACTGATACTGTGCACTTGCAGATCATTTAAGATTAAAGCAAAGCTCAAACAGCAAAGCACAGGATCTTAACAGTTCTAGCTCAAGCACATCCCTTATCTGTGGCACAGTCAGCAAGCACAGCCGAGCCAAGCAGAACCAAACAGCCCACAGCTACAAGAGCTTCATATCGCTTATAAAATCATTGCCATAAAGCAGTGCAAGCAAGCTACATCTTCCACACTGTAATACTTTTTCAGCTTTTCACACTGGCCTAGTGAGAGTCTAGAAAAATGAGGACAAGAGAAAGAGAGAGAAAACACAAAGAGACAGCGATAGAGTCACAATCATGAAGAGTTACAGAAAGAGAGGAATAAGAAAAAAGGGTACAAAGCCACAAGAGACACAAAAAAGTGTCACAGACACACACACACACACACACACACACACACTGTCACAGAAAGACAAACAGCTAGAACAGCGAGACGACATTCGCAAACACCAAGGGACAAAAAAATAACACACATTAAACAAAACCAATTTTAAAACAGCAGCTGTTGGGAAGAATTAGAAAGAACTAATACGCACATACAAACACACAGACACACACACACACACACACACACACACACACACACACACAGAGGTACCAACATTGCTAAACATAAATCCTAGCAGGGACAGAGGGAAAGCAAGATTTTATAATATAATACACATTGATGACTAACAGCATCCCTGTTTGTATTAGCTGAACACTGGTTAAACTGGTTCTGTGAACATCAGGGGCTGGAAAAATTCACCTGGATAAGCTACAGCCCAGAGTCACCCAAGTGTGGAGATAACTGACCAGAAGGTTGTGTGGAGATGACCGCACTCATGCCACTGAGGGAGATGAGTCCTCTTACCACTACAGCTTGTGTTCAGTTCCCAGTCAGAGAGCTGACCCAGCCACTGGGGGGTTGTATGAGACAGCCTGCCCCCCCCCCCACTCCCCCCTTGTTCTGGTCCAAGATAAGTATGAGTTCCTGGATAAGTTGTCATTGTGCTCTTGGAGTAATTTTAATAGGCCACACCGGGGAAGGTTGAAGTTTTCTCCATTTGTGGATAATGGCTCTCGATGGTCCACTGGAGTGCCAGAAGCCACCACCTGCATGCTCTTCCAATCAGAACTATCTGACTCACACTGCTCACCTGGACTAGTGGAACACCTCACCCAGTGTGACTCAACATACTGCACTTGATAAAGAACACTAAACCTATTCCTGCTAACAGCTTACAGAATAAGATCTATTTGTATTTTTATTATCCAGAACGATAAGAACATGATGAACCACCATAAGAGCATGAACCACCAACATGTGGGTACAAGCAATGATGTCCCAAACTCTGGCAGGTCATTTATTTACACTGGTTCCCAGTTTTAAAGACTTCCACAAGTGACCTTGGCATATAAGGTAGATTTTTCAGGGTCAATTTACACATGTATAACAGCACAGACTATGAAGTGGTGGCATCTATAACCCAGAGTGCTAGTGAGTTTAATCCCACTGCACTGAGATCTGTCATGGAGGTGTTGATGACTAGATCCAGGTTCTTCTCTTCTTGGCGGGCCATTGGAAGCGGGATGGAAGTCCTTCAGAAATGTCTGCGTTCATACAGTAGGTAGTGAAGTTACTTTATCCAATTGCTACAAAATAAATGCAATGCGTAATCCATCTTACTGCTGTAATTGATGTTACACATAATACATTTCTGTATATTAACTTTGAGTGAAAGATATGTACAGGGATAAAGAATTTATAAATGCTATTGGTAAACTGTAAATGTTGGCACCCCTGCCACACCCTTCAATCCCACACACATATAGCTTAACACACAGCATAATGTTTATTGTTGTTCCCACCAACATAACCACACAGTACTTAAATGTCACACACACACACACACACAAAAGAATGTCATTAAAAAAAAAAGTAAATAAATAAAAACTCTTACAGTAACGGTGGCCAGGAGTCCTTCAGGGACGTTTGCCACAATGATGCCAATAAGGAAGATGACGGCCTCCAGCCAGCTGTAGCCTAAGATGATGGACAGGATGAAGAAGCTGACTCCCAGGAAAACAGCCACACCTGTGATGATGTGGATGAAGTGCTCGATCTCCTTGGCGATGGGGGTCTTGCCGGTTTCAAGGCCAGAGGTGAGTGTGGCAATGCGGCCCATGACGGTTCGATCACCGGTGCACACCACAATGCCACGTGCTGTACCTGTGGAGCAAAGTACAACACAATACTCAAACTCTGTCTTCTTCTTTAATAACTTAGTGGCACCATTTACACACTAGACATGCCAGCACATCTGCTATCAAAAACTTACTTTTATTCATAACAACGTATACACCACTGATCCATCTCCCCTTCCACTATCTATAGCACTATCATGTGTAGGGACACAGTTTCTGGGTCTGAATGGGGTGTCAATCAACTGCAGGACACAAGCACACATACTCACACACCCCATCATACACTATGAGCAATTTGGAAACATAAGCCTAGAGTGCATGTCTATGGACTGTGGAAGGAAACCTGAGTACCTGTTGGAAAGCCACCACACAGAAATGAGATTCAACCCCACAATCCTGGAGGTGCGAGCAACATATAGAACAATAATTATTAGCATTATGTATAACATTAATACTAGTGCTAATCACATAGATTGGAATCATTCTAATTGGGGGACTTGTGGCTGGCAGTGGGACCTCCAGGGTTGAGGGTTTGAATCCCTCCTCAAGTCTGTGTGTATAGAGTTTGCATGTTCCCCCCGTACTTTAAAGGACTAGTGCCCAGTGTTCCACTACATCCCAAAGATGCTCTGGATTGAGATCTGGTGACTGTGCAGGCTGTGTGAGTACAGTGACCTCATAGTCATGTTCAAGAAACCAGTTTAGGATGCCATGGTGTGTTATCCTGTGCTCATAAAGGGATGGACAACACAGCCAGCATCAATGCTCAGGCAGGCTGTGGCATTTAAACCAAGCTCGATCGGTACTAAGGGGCCCAAAGTGTGCTGAGAAAATACACACTGACAAAAAAAACATTACACCACCACCAACAACCTGAACCGCTGATACACGGCAGGATGGGTCCATGCTTTCAGGCATTAATTCTGCAGCGATGCGGTTCAATTTGTTCAAAAGACAGACGTGTGGGAAAGGCAACGTGTGAGCCACTGATTAACGACATCATGCAGGGGAAATGAGAGAGCTTGTTGTCATGACAACACGTTCTCCTCATCTGTTCCACAGCAGATCGAAAACAAAACCACAGCATGATGCAGAGTCGCATTAGGAAAAAAAAGAGATTAAAAGAACTCATCCAGAAGGCGAGAGAGCGAGGGGGAGGCGGTTGCCGAGACAACGCTACCTTCCACACAGTTGGTTGAGAAGAAGGCGATGTTGCGGGTCTCCAGAGGGTTGTCATGGGTGCAGTCAGGTGAGCGTGTCTGCGGCTCGGATTCCCCCGTCAGGGAGGAGTTGTCCACCTGAAACAAATGGAAAGCGTTAAATATAACATTCAAATATCGACATGATATCTTGTGTATTGAGAGAAAGAAAGAAAATGCATGTTCAGGCACATACTGTATGATTAATATGCAGAGTATCATTATTGCTTTAGTTCTTATCTGGTTAAGGAGCCAGTAGATTTACTACCAGTTGGGTTGGGTTGCCAGGTTTTAGCAACATACTTTCTAACTCAACTTCAAAAAAAGAAAAGTTTTTTTTGTGAATTATACCTCACGTTTTTGGGGTACAGGATCAATAGATGCTTCTCTGCTCTTGTGATGTAATTCTGATTTGCAGTGTCTGTGTAATATGTGCCAGTTAAAAGAGAAACCTGGCAACCCTGCTCACACAGCTTAGGAAAAAGAGCAAGCTCATTAATATTATTGAAATATGAAATGCAATATACTATAAGTTTGTGTGTGTGCATGTGTGTGTCTTTACCTTGCAACCATGAGCGGAGATGATCCTCAGGTCAGCAGGGATCCTGTCTCCTCCCTTCACCTCCACCAAATCTCCAGCTACCACCTCCTCAGCGTTAATCTGCAGCTTCTCACCCTCACGGATCACTAACGCTTGCTATGTTGCACAAACACACACACACACACACACACACACACACACACACACACACACACTTATTGCTATTGTAAAATCAGAAAGAATAAACTTAAGCTTTAACTGAAAAACACAGTGGTACTCTGTACCTGCGGCACCATGTTTTTGAAGGACTCCATGATCTTTGAGCTCTTAGCCTCCTGGAAGTAGGAGAAGCATCCAGTAATGATGACCACAGCAGACAGGACGATACCCAGGTACAACTGAGAAAAGGACAAATATGAATTCATGAGAACATAATTTAATTATTTGAATTACCTGGTGCTTCAACCAACCGACATTTTCTTGTCTTTCGGTACATCAGTGGAACCATAAGCACTAAAGCTCCTGTCCTATATCCAACAACTCATTTTGTCTCTCCTGTCCCTTTCTATCCTCCCCAAATGCTTCTGCATTTCCTGCCAGAACTGATCTGTGTGTGCCTGTGTCCTCACGTTGTCTCTAGATGGCTCGTCCTCTGTAGCTGCCTGGATGGCGTAGGCCAGGAAGCAGAGGAGGGCTCCGATCCACAGCAGAATGGAGAAACCCCCGAAGAGCTGGCGGCAAAACTTAACCCACTCTGGGGTAGTGGGTGGAGGGGTGAGTGCATTCGGACCATCCCGGGCCAGATACTCCGCCGCTCTGGCGTTAGTTAGACCCTGGGGAGAAAAGCGAGAGAGTGTGAGGCCTGTATCACTACATTATATTCACTCTGCACTTCGAAGCCTCTTTGGTGTTGAAACTCTCTGCTGTTAAACTCCAGCACTGCATGTCATGATGCTAAACAAGGACGGTTGGTATCGATTAAAGAAAAAGACTGTGAACTACAACAACAGGCAGTTTTTCTTTGCTATTTGGGGGTAAAGAGGTGTTGCTCAGGCTGCTAGAATAAATAAGAAGTTAAAAAAATGAATAATATAACCTACCTGTACAATGTCAGTGTTGTACTTTCTGCACACTTCCTCAATGGACATCTTATGTTCTGTCTGATACATAGAAAGCGAAAAAGATACATAGAGAAAATACATGGAGAAAAAGAGAGAGAGAGAGAGAGAGAGAGAGAGAGAGAGAGAGACCACATTTGTAAAGGTATTAATCAAACTGAAGACAGCACTTTCAAATCAAACACTCTCATCAAAAGTCTATCACATCAAAACAACTGAAGAATGAAACATTTGCTTAGTAACTGGTTCTACAGAGAGCTTTTTACAGTAAATAAAAGTAGAATCGTCTATTTTTCATGGCTATGACATGTTAATGACACGTATGACTACAGATTACAGCTACTGAATAGTTACTGTACATGTCCAAAAGTATGTGCACCCCTGTGCTCCAGCACACTCTTAACACACCATATCTTCATAGAGCTGGCTTTGTGGATCTCATAGGGGCTCATTTTCTTGTGTCCTGAAGAGTCCTGAGAGAGTTTTGAGAGCTTCTCAACCATCTCTCACCCAGGTAACTGAAGAAACATTCACATGATGTAAAAGAAACCATGATCTACCAGACCAGGCCACCTACTTTCCTGGCTGTGTGGTCCAGTTCTGATGCTCACGTGCCCATTGTAGGAGCTGTTGGTGATGGACATGGGTCAGCATTGGCACCCTGACCAACAAATTATGATAGCCAGAAATAACAGTTTGAGCTACAGTAGCTCATCTGTGTGATCGGCAGAAACAGGCTAAAAAAAGGATGGTAAAGGTAAGTTTTACTTTGGTTTTAGAGTTTGGCTTTTGCAAACCAGTATTTTTTAAATTCCATTTATGTATTTATTTTTACACATGGGCTCAATCTACAAATTAATGATAATAGTAAACTGTAATATTTTTAATATTGTTAACCTGCTGGTTTTAATGTTGTGGTGGACAGACGGTCTCATTCAGTATATAAATACATATATATATATTTTATATGTTCTATAAAACTATAATATTTCTAATATGTGTTTCATGCTTCTCATTTATATCTGACTTTGATCTCATTATGGTTTTATATATGGCTCATTTGCTTCTACTTCAAATGCAGTATTGTTTTTCATGTACATCTAAGATCTCTCAAATGTTTCTTAAGTAAGTCTCAGGTTTTATCTCAGTGTGTCTCCTTGTTTCTCCTAATTCACCTTTAGGAGAACTAAAAAAAAAAGTTGAACTTTAAAGAGAAACCTCAATTCAGTCTCATGAGACAAGAAATACATCCATTCTGAGCAACAAAACTTTCCTATGGGTCATCAAAATGTGACCCTTGTTGAAGTCTTCAAATCTTATGCTTGGCCATTTTTTTCTGCTTCTAGCACATCAACTTTGGTTCACCTGCTATCTAATACAGGTATATAACACCTGTATTAGATAGCAGGTGAAACAAAGTATATACTGTATAGTTGCAAGCAACGATGACGGGCCCAAGCACCCTGTGCCATCGCCACCCGGGCGCATCGCACAATCTGTGTGTTATTTGAGTGTGTTAAGACCTACAAAAAGCCATCACCGCCCAGGTGCACCACGCACACATCACACACTATATAGGGCTGAAGTCAGTTTGGGCCCTAAATATGTTGAGTGCGTTAATGTGTATGTGTGTAGAATTTGCAATTAACATTAACATTTGTGATGTGTACGTGTGTAGAATAGGCTGCAGATGCTGGAAAAAAAGCATCACAGTATGATGTTACTCAATGTGATGTCACTGAACGTGATGTCACTGAACAGGATAGTGGAGCATATACCATCCGAGTCAAGTGAGGATGATGCCAGTAGCAGTGGTGATGAATGGCTGCCAGAAAAACAAGGGGGAGGATCAGGATTAGTCAATGCTAAGAGTAGGATGCTGATGCTGAAGGAGCTGTGGGTGGTGAGGATGGTGAGGGAGCTGAGGATGGAATACCAGACAGAGCTCTGGGACAGAAAAAGTTCCGAAATGTCTGGAAAACCAAACAGTTTGAGGGTGACTTGCCTCGTTTTCTAGGGGAGTGGAAGGTAAATGTTAGTGGAACAGAGCCAATAGATTTCCTTATCTATCTATTTCCTGAAGATCTGTTGAATGAAATTGTGCACAATACCAACCTGTATGCATTCCAAAATGGCTTGATAACAGGAGAACTGAAAACCTTTCTGGGAATAAATATGGTCATGTCATATGTCAGATACCCACAATCAAGAATGTACTGGTCAGGATATGGGAGAAGTGGATCTCATCCAATGTATCCTCATACACGCAGAAAACAAGTGGTGGTACCTCAGAGTGTTCTTTCACTTCTTGGATGTGACTACTGTGAATGCCTGGCACCTTTACAGAATGTCTGGTTTGGAAAAGAAGGATCTCCTTCATTTCAAGGCATCTGTAGTTTGTGCACTAATAAATGAAGGTTCCATCAAGGCACCAATAAGAGGAAGACCAGGTGGCACTTCACCTCCAGTGAAACGCAGAGCAGTGTCCAGGCCACCCCCTGAGATCAGGGCTATGTGCCCTGGATGCTTTGACAATTTCCATACAAGATAGATTGGAACAGGAGATAAGAGGGATGTGATGACGTGAGGGGATGAGAGCAAAACATAGGGGAGAATTTGTTGACCCACAAACAATATTTTTTTCTTTTGTTTAGTTCAATATACTATAGTTGGCACTTTTTGTAAGGGCATGTTTAGCACCTGTTAACTGATGGAAACAGATATATATTTTTGTTTGTGCCCTGGATGTTACACCAAATTATAATAACTGCTTTTACACAGTATATCATTTTCTTCTGTTGGTTTCTTAAATGCATATTTCTTTGGTTCAAATGTCAAATGCTGAATCCAGCTGAATGGACATATTTGTAACTCCATGAAAAATAGGTTTATAAAAAAAAATCAATTGCATTTTATTTTCAAGCCTAGAGAGGAATAAAAATCTTGACTGAGGTTTTCATAATTCATGCATTAAAGGGCTAGTGTACAGGTTTAATGGCCAGGGGTGGACATACTTTGAATTAACCATTATTCTAGATTTTTGACATTCAAACCCTCAGAAGTGCGTATAAGAGAGACAAATTCAAGGTTTTGATCCATACAAGGAATAAGGAATACATGACTAAAAGCAGATTCTAGAGCCAGTGTCATGTTGAACGGCACTTAATGAATCAAACTAAACATACAAATAAATAAGCGTGTGTGTGTTTGTGTGTGTTTCATATCTTTACATTTATTTTTGATGTTTTAACAGCAGCAAACATCTGCTTATTGATCTAATCATGCTAGTCTACACAGACTAAACGAGGTCTATTCGTTACTGTTAAGTTATGGTTAGAGCTTAGTCTATTGAGGTTCAGGTGAGTGCTGGTCTTACCAGTGGCACCTCCTTCTTCAGGTCATCAAGATCTTTCCCTCCCTTCTTCTTAGGAGAATCCTTCTCATCGTTGTCCTGCGTGGTGGCCACGCGGTAGCTGTCTGACCGTCCATACTGAGGGGAAAAGTAAAAAAACAAAAACAAAAAATGAGAGTCCAGTTTATTGGACATCCAGGAAAACATCCAGGACTCCAGGGTCTCTGGACCTAACAAAATTAGAGCCCTTAAAGTCCCAAACAGTGTGATTCTGTAGGAACAGGTTATTTATCAGCATGCTAAACTTTTGTATAAGAATCCATAGGGTACGTTGCATTGACATTAACATTTTATTGATTTCCAAAGTATATCTGGAACATGAAGTGCTTCACTGCTTTATATGCACAGTTTATTTGCTTTGTGGTTAGAAGGGGAGCAGGGTGAAATTCTTATCTTTTTGCTAATAATCTTTCTGAGGATAAACACCTTCTGATGAAACCCTAAAATATTACAGAATATATTATTTTCTCAATTGACATTTCTGGCCTCTCTGGGTTGCCAGATCAGAATGATAAAAAAAATGGCTCAGTCAGTGCTGAAAACCTGAGCACTTTAATAAATCACAGAGGATAAAACTGTATTCACACTGTATTGGTTAGACTTTGCAATTCACATGTGTGTTCTGAATCGTAATCCAGTCCAGTCTAAAACTCCACATTTAGATTTTCAATGCTTTAGAGGTATAGGATAGGAAGAGCTGTACAAACTTATCACTATGGCTAAATCGACAATGTGCTTGTTAGATCCAATCCCAACCAGATTTCTAAAAGAAGCGATACATTCAGCTGCTTCTAAACATTATTAATTCCTCATTATATTTAGGTCACGTCCCTAAATCCTTCAAGTTGGCAATTATTAAGCCTCTTCTTAAAAAAATCTAATTTAGTCCCGAATGAAATAACAAATTACAGACCGATTTCAAACATTCCGTTTATATCAAAAATATTAGAAAAGATGGTGTCAGCTCAAATATGCGCTTTCTTACAGGAAAACAATATGCTCGAAAATTTTCAGTCAGGTTTCAGGCCCCAACAAAGTACAGAAACTGCACTAGTTAAAATCACGAATGATTTGTTTTTAGCTTCAGACCAAGGCTGCATCTCTATACTAGTCTTACTTGATCTTAGTGCTACATTCGACACTATGGATCATAATATTCTCATAGATCGCTTACAGAATCACATGGGTATTCAGGGACAGGCATTAAAATGGTTTAGATCATACCTGTCTGATCGATACCATTTTGTATATCTGATCGGAGAACTGTCCGGTGTAATGCCAATAAAATATGGGGTCCCACAAGGGTCAGTTTTAGGACCTCTGCTGTTCTCCATATACATGCTTCCCTTGGGTAACATCATTAGAACACATGGGATTAGTTTCCATTGTTATGCTGATGATACCCAACTATACACCTCAACAAAACCAGACGAAATACCTAAGTTGGTCTAGACTAACTGAGTGTGTCTAGGATATAAAAGATTGGATGACCAATAACTTTCTTTTACTAAATTCAGATAAGACAGAAATATTACTTATAGGCCCAAAAACCAGTACACAACAGTTTTCACAATTCAGCTTGCATTTAGAAGAATGTACTATTAATACCAGCTCGACAGTGAAAGACCTGGATGTAATATTAGACAGTAACTTGTCCTTCATATTTCCAATATCACAAAAACAGCCTTTTTCCATCTTAGAAATATTGCCAAGCTTAGAAACATTCTATCCATATATGATGCAGAAAAGCCGGTTCATGCATTGATGACCTCCAGACTTGACTACTGTAATGCATTACTAGGTGGTTTTCCTGCATCCTCAATAAACAAGCTACAGTTAGTCCAAAATGCAGCCGCCTGAGGTCCTCACTAGATCCAGAAAATATGATCATATAACCCCAATATTATCATCCCTGCACTGGCTACCTGTTCAGTTTAGAAT
>JAQMYJ010000021.1:15959430-15972833 GCA_030014305.1 Clarias laeviceps | reverse complement strand
GCACGGATGTTGATTATACCAGTAAGAGACGAGCACTAAGACCCAGCAGGGGAGACGATTACCCACAATTCAGCAGCGCAAGAGAGAGAAAAAAAACGTTGGCTCAGTTGTGATCACGTGACGCTCGGCCTCAAAACAAGAAGCACATGCGTGATACATGATACTCGGTGCTCGTAAACCAAGACTTGTTCGTTTTTCAAGTCAGAATTTATTAAAAATCTTTGCTCGTCTTGCGGACACTCGTAAACCGCATTACTCGTATTCCGCAAAACTCGATTTCACTGTATAAATAAAATTGAATTTAATTGAATTTAAAACTGCTGTTCAGAAAACCTGTGTGTGGCGCAACTGAGGGTTTCTCCAGATCTTATACACTGTATGGATCATAGACCAACTGGTGCCATTACAGCACTAGTTATTATTGTTTCTTTTTAAATCATTCTGTTTGTTTAAATTGTTTGGATTTTAATTAATTCATTAATTCATAAATCATATGTTATCATGGATTGATTATTGATTGTTAACATGTTTTTTATGTGTAAGCTGTAAATCATCGACCGAAGATGGAGTGTCTACGTTTCCCTTTCAATTACATGTTGTTACAAGACAAAATCAGGTTCCTGAGAAGGAAATGTCAATTCAAAATGAACGTCAATCTCATTGTGTGTGTGTGTGTGTCTGTGTGTGTGTTAAGGCACTGCCTCTGCCTCCAGCACATCCTGTATTATTACAGGGAAATAAAATGTTGCACCGTGGATGAGCTTCTGTGTATTTCTTTCATTTTTATCCAGAAAAGAAATTGCAATTAAATAGTAAAATAAACTAGAATTAACTGTGTTTTTGATCTGCTCTTTAAACATGCAGTAAAGTGCATCATTACATTATTATGTTAATACAATTATTACACTGTTTTATGCATCGTTCTTTTACTGGGACACAGTGATCAAACCCTGCTGTGTGAGAACCTGCAAAAACCACACACACACACACACACAGTGCGACTGGTCGATGATCTCATCCGTGCTAATGACTTGAGGAGGCGGGAATGTGAACAGCTCGATGATTCACTCGTTCTTTAATCCTGAAGTCGACTGAAAACTGTGAAAACCTTCTCCTTAAAGACGTAACGATCGGGGAAACACATCTGCGCTCTTCCTGCACGCACTTGTTCTCTACAGAGGGTTAAAAATCTGTAAAGAGCAGGCGGATGTTTATTTCTTTATTGATCTTGCAGAGCAGGTTCGACCTGAACACACCTCCTCGTTACAACAACAAGTCACCAGTCTGGTTCTCTCTAGAAGTGCTTTGGAAATGAAAATGTGGCACAGGAAGGTTTCCAAGCTCCCCCGCAGTCCAGGACGTGATAAACCTGGTCAGCCATACAGCATTTTATTAAATATGTGAAGTGAGAGGCTTGTGGGAGCGCAGTCTTGACGTAAACAGTTTCAGGGGTTTATAGACTTTTTATATGGTTTATAAGATTTTATTGTCTTACAACAACAACACATCTCTAAACATGAAAGCACTAACCCAATTCCAGTAGGCAATTCCAGTAGGCCATGTGTGTGTCCATGCATGCATGGTGTGTGTGTGTGTGTGTGTGTAGTATGTGTGTGTGACATGCATCTGACCATCTGTCAAGACTTCCCTTGCCTGATCCAAGCCATAACACTAGAGTAAAACTAACAGATTAACTAAAGGATTAATCCAGTCTCTAAGCTGAGTTAAACCTACTGTAATTGTCTGATTAACCCATTTTAAACTACTTGTATTATTTTGATCAGAGACCATTAATACACGAGAGCTCAGGTTGGACTGTATAAACGTGCGATTAACAAAACATCCTGTAATCTAATAAACTTTCAAAACCACTGATACATTGTCATCAAATATGTTTTTTTTTTTCAATAATATTCATCAAAACTTAAGAACGACTTTTCAAATTTACTGTATATCATTAAATTATATTGTGTGCTATACTTCAACTTCATCAATGTCCTGCAAAAAAATCTAATTCTTGAAAAAATAATGCACTAATATTTATGTTTATTTGCACTCAGGAGCTTGGGGGGAACCCCTTAATAATAAACACTGATATAAACATTTTATTTCAAATTTCATTAATCAAAATACATTTCACTCAAAATGGTTGATTTTCCAGAAACCATGCAATCAGCCACAGGATGTACAGTATATACTTTTAGGTAAAAACCAGTGAATTGTAGAAAATGTAAGAATCAACTTCCAACCATTTATCTATTATCTATTTTGTGTACAGTCACAGGGGCGGAGCCTATCCCAGGGAGCTCAGGGCACAAGACGGGGTTCATACATACAGGGTCAATTTGTGAACCTGAAGCAGGTCTTTAGACCAAACACTGGGAGAACATACAAATACCACACACACACACACACACACACACACACACACAGACTGTAGGAAAGATTCAAACCCCTACTGCTGGAGGTGTGAGGTGGCAATGCTGAGCTTATAACAGCTTCCCACAACCTGAAATCACAGAACACTGGGGTTGTACTGAATATTTAACTAACTGTGCCCTGAAACACGGCGTCATGACTTCATGACATCATCTACCCCAAACCCTACGTCTTTACACGAGTCACTGTACCATAAGGGTTTGGATGATCTGCAAAAGCAACATTCTTACTATTTAAAACAGCAAAAATATTTATCCTAATCATAATCTAAAGCATCACAAATCCCAAATCCTCGAGCTATCTGTATGACATCTTCAGAAATCTACATGATAAATGCTGTGTGTTACGTAACGCTTTCCAGCTGAGCGCTTTAAATTCCAGCCTGCAGAGTAGAACAACACAGGCTATTTAACAATTTCCATCAGCGCAGGAAGCAGCGCTAGAAATCTCCATTAAAAACACCTGACTGGGACTCGAATCACCACCCAGCAGTGCCATGAAAAACAAAAAAACAAAAACGTTTTTTCCTACAGTTAGAACATAGAAATCATTTCACAGGGTTTCTACCTCTCAACCTGAACCGTATACGAATAAACACCCAAGTATCTGCTTGGGTTTACAAAATAAACACAAATTTTGCCACTTTTTGGCTTTTTGGTGCACCAGACCAACTGAAGCAGGGCAGGAAGTAACAAATGTGATTCTGTTACATATACATTACAGTACAGTGAAATTCTTTCATCTGAGAATCAGAATGCAGGGTTGGACATGATATGATCCCCTGAGGTTGACGTTTAATTGTGTTAGTTTGACTAAAACCCTGAAATCATTCTAAATCGACCTTCTCAAAGTCAGACTAGAACACCTAGATAATGCAGTTGGGAATCGAGCTATTCCTGCACGTATAACCCAATCGGGTGCAAGAATCAGCCTTGGTGCTCTGAGCATGCTTTGACTCATAAAATGGCTAACAGCAAAAGAAGCCGCTAACAATATGGCGGTGTCGTCTGCCTTTGGATAACACCATAAGCACGAGGGATAGAGCGCATCTCATTTGTACAAAAAGTTAATTTTACAGCATGTATGAAACGTACAGCCCTGTAATGTCCTCCATGTTTTGTCCATGTTGTACCCCACCATGTAATAGGTTAACCAGCAATACAATACTAATAAGCTGAAAGGGGCATAGCGCCACCTATCATGGCAGAGACAGGTAGTCCAACTAAATGGCCGAGCTCTAACCACAGCTCCACTGAGTGACAGTAAGACAGTAGTGTGCTTTCAAGACTGTGGATGGTTTGAATGTGAGAAGAACTCAGCTTGCTTTCTCTCAGTCAAACTTTAGGTTCTTTTAAAGACCGACATGTTTGAAAATACGATGCGATATCCAGAAACGTCGTCTGATCCAGGATCTCTAAAATACAAGAACTACTTACTCTGACTCAACTTCAGGATCCCCATCCATCCTATTTAATACAATGGCACCCTGGATGGAGCACAGATCCATTTCAGGACACTATGCTCACACATACACAATTACAAACAGGGCAGTTTATCGTAGCCAATCCACCCACCAGCGTGTAACGTTGTATAAGGAAGCCAGTGAACATGGAGTAAATCCACGGGGAGAACATGCACAGAAGATCCAAACAGTCCTCTGAGCTCTGGATCTATTTATCTATCTAATGAGGAACTGGAGATATTTTCATTATATTAATCTAATGTGTTCATAACTCCAATTTAATCAGAAATGAATCGCAGATATCTTGACCTGGAGCATTCATACAACTCAACTGCTACAGTGACGTCATTATTATTGGTCAAAAATTTAATTCCTGCTCGCTCAAATTAACATTATTTTCTTTTCGGAAATAACCTCCAGATATCTGTAACTTGAATCTGCTCGTGGAACATGAACGTGGCTGTAATTCACCAGCTATCCATCACTTCAGTGACATTATGCACCATTGCACAGAGATCGATGTCACATCACCTCTGAAATCTTATCCATAGCCACGCCCTTTATTTTCCTGGGAGCTTACTGATTGGCTTTCCTGCCTGCTGCGTCAGAGCCGGAATCTCCTTCCGCCAACTGAGCGCTGCTGTCCCAGCTCGCCATCCTCTGATACCAGGAGGGTGAACCTGCCTGAAGGTCACACCATCTACAAACCCCCCCTCCCCCTTCTACCTCCTCCCTGCTTCTGTTTCATTTAAACAAACACACACACACATACACACACACACACCCCTTAAAATAAATAAATAAATAAAATAAATAAATAAAAAAATATATATATATAAAATATTAGATGTATCTAATTCCTGACCTTCAGCGGTGCCCAACAACACACACACACCTAGATAAACCCAGTCGATTAGATGTGTTAAGGCTATGGTGTCACTGGATTCTAAACAGCCCCTTAAACTGGTCGACCATCCATCTTGAAGAAGCACCTCGTACCCGTTTATTCTGGCGTCGCGCAGCCAGTGCGCAAAAATGGAGGAATTTTGAAAATAAAATAAAATAAAATAAAATACAAAGGTGTTGTGTTAGCAAACCTTAGATAGCAATTTCCCCACTACGATATGTTTTTTGTTTGTTTGTTTGTTTGTTTAACACGAGATGAGTCCAGATAATCCCGATAATCCCGTAAACGCATTTTGCGCATTCCCACTCTGGGTGATTTGGTCGGATTTATGGTATTGGACTGACTCCGTGACTCTTCTACACACACATATGGAGTGAGAGAATAAAAGCAGAGAATAATCAGACTGACTTATATTCCCGTTACAGCTGTGTATCAGTGATGTAGATCAGCATGGAGAGCGCTTTTTCTCTTTCACTGACAATTTTTTTTGACGCAACCTGGCGCATAAATCCTGACACACACCCTTCTGTAGATTTATACATACGCATAGTATATTATATATATAATTTCAACCGAATCGTGCATTTTACTGCAATACGCAGTATTTATTTACCTGCACCCAGTGCCAGTGTTTAATTCTCTTTATGGAAACCTGGGGGGTTATTTGTCTTTTTCCATGAAGCAAAAAAAAAAAAGGGTGTGGAACATGGACATCGCGTGATGGTGAAACAAACATGCAAGTGCGTGTCTAGATAGAGATCAGAAGAGAGGAGGAAATCTTACCCCCATGTCAGGCGGAGATCAAGCGGCGTTTATTCTCAGTCGATTTTTTTTTTCCTTTTTCTGAACCGAACCTGTATAGAGACAGAGAGAGGAGACGTTGTGTCCTGAAGGAGAAGGACAGCAGTGCGCTCGGCTCGATGGATCCCTCAGATTAACACACGAGCCATTCCGTGTGGAACAGGAGACAGGAGGAGGACACGCGTGGAGAGGGTGCTGTTACACCACCGCGCATCACAGGGTGTCAGTGGGGTTTATTAATATCAGGTGAGAGGGACAGGAGCAGGAGGATGGGGTGGAGGAGGATGAGGAGGAGGAGGAGGAGACACGGTGCAGGATGAAGACCGCACTGATGGCGAGCGCTGGAGCGGGCGCGAGCGCTGCTGCTGATCACCGACAGATCCCTCCGCCGCGCGCGCCGCGCCACACAGCCGATCCATCCGCGCCACACAGCAGATCCTGCAAAAGTATGTGCACCCCTGCGCCTCATAGCCTCATACTGCATCTCCCTGTGCTATTCTAGATTTATTTATTTATTCTAAAATTAAATTTATGAGGTCTATTTGTACTCCACAATAAATTATACTATTACTGATCTCAGATAGATAGATAGATAGATACTGTAGATACTGAAGAGAAATTCCAGACACCCAGTAGCCATGATAGTAACATAATAGACAATAAACATGTAGTAGCAATTACTGAGCATCAATCATGTATAGTGTGGGCAAAAAAAAGGAAGACGACCATACTACAACAAAAATTACTAATATATAAGATAATTAAATTAATATGTACATATATAGATGAATGAGGATAGACTACAGACAAGCACTAATGTTGGGCTGTCTCAACTTGGGATGTCTCCTGTCTCCAGTCGATCCCAAAGCTTGTGCTTCAGCAGGATTAAGATCAGTCAGAGCTCTCTTTGCAGGACATCCGAGATCCACCACACCAACCGGTCCAGATTTCTCATAGTTCTAGTCCAAAGTCCATGTCTGCTTAGTTCCATTCATTCCATGCTTTTTCTCTGTGTAGGACAGCAATGGGCTTGGAGCCCATTCGAATGGATGCCCAAAAAGCCATGGGAGTGAATAAGGTACAGTGCCTTCTAAAAGTATTCATATCCCTTGAACATTTCCACATTTTGTCACATTTCAACCACACATTACAAACACATACTGTAGCTCCACATGGTATATTGCAAACTGCAAATGGAAAGGACTTCTTATGGCTTTCTTTCAACAATGACCTTTTTTCTTGTAACTCTTCCATAAAGGCAGATTTGTGGGGCGCATGACTAATAGTTGTCCTGTGGACAGATTCTCCCACCAGGGCTTCTCTGATTAATGCTCTGAACGGTCATCTCTTGTGCGCACAAACATGAGCTTAGTGTTTATGTGATAGTTCTGGGATCCACCCTGATCCTGACCAGGAGATTACTTCAGATTGACTTGACTGACTGAACACAGCATTCAACCAATCAAAGACATAACTATTCACTTCTCTACTGCACGACATGTATGGTCACATTTACAATAACATTTGTTTCAATGAGGTCAGTACATCAGGGTGTAAGTAACACACTCTGTCGTCTGTTAAAAAGGTCACCAGAGTTAATCTGTGAAAGAAGCCATGTGCAATCATTTCCACTGGATTTGAGGAAGATGAAGCAGAAACTAATTGCGGTTGTCAGCTCACTCAAACAAAGCTGTGTGCTCCAGTGCTAAAAATCTATACTGTAAATATAGCTCACGGCAAGGCTCTCGCCTGTGTGTGCAGCTACTGTAGCATGTGTCCAACTAATCCTAACCTCCTTCAAACACTAGGTAGCCTTTCTAATTTTATAGCAAATACCAAAAAATAAAATAAATAAACAAACTAAATTAAAAATTTAAATGAATATAGCTAACATAGTTTAATGCTACTGATGCAGTAGACATTTTACCTTAAGACATTTAACCTGAGGGACTAAAACCATAGAAATTTAAACTTGAGACATTCAAACCTTAGAAACATAAACATAAGACTAATAAACCTGATAGACTTAACTCTGAGACACATAAACCACATAAATAAAAATCTTTACATGGTTTATGAAACCTTGATTCTCTTAAACATTAAAAACGTTAGAAATGTAAACATTAGACATTTAAACCTGAGACACATAAACCTGAGACATTTTAACATTTGAAACATAAAACTGACACAAATAAAACTGAGGTACTTAAACCATAGACATTTAAACATGAGACACTTGAATCTTATAACATAAATGTATGACTATTAAACCTGAGACACACAAAGCTAAGATAAATAAAAACCTGAGACATTTAATCTGAGACATTTTAACATTTAAACCTTAAAGACACTTAAACCTGACGCACCACTTAATTCTGAGACACATAAAGCATATAAATAAAAATCTTTATATGGTTTATGTAAATTTGATTCTCTTAAACCTGAAACACTTAAACGTTAAACATCTAAACCTAAGACGGTTAAACCTGAGACACGTAGAAACATAAACCGAAGATAAATAAAAAAAATACTGAGACACTTATGCCTGAGACATTTAGACACATAGACACATGAACCTAAAAACAATAAACCTGAGGTACTTTACCCTGGGAAATTTAATTTCTGTTGCCATAGAAGTAAGAAATTATTAAGTATGAAATAACAAATAATTAAGAAGTAAGAAAATAACTTTCACCCTACTGTATATGGTGCTTTGATGTTTTGGTGCACTTTTATGTCTTTTATTTGATATGACTTTTATTATGAGTGTTTATTATGTCTAGCTGGCCGTGCCGGGCAGGAGTCACTAAATGCATTTACATTTTACTTGTGTATGATTGTATATTTGTAATCTTAGCTTTTAATTCTTTTCTTTTTTTTTTTCATTTTGCTTATGCAAACATTTTCACACACCTTTAGTTAAAGATAATAAATGAGCCCTGTATGTTTACACAAGTGCACACTGAATTAACAAAACCTTTGCTAACATGGCTGACAGCATGGCTCAAGATTTTAGAATGAGAATATTTATATGATTATTTTAATGAATTTGAATGAAAATTACTAGCTACTGAGCCATGGCACTTTGTTTAGCATCATTTCCAAATATTCTATATTCACTGATCAGCCATAGCTTTAAAACCATTAATATTAAAACCACTTAGGTTTTGAGTTCCCCTTGTTTCACCAGGGTGGCTCTGGCCCCTTGGGGCCTGTGGGGGGGGGGGTGTTTCTGTGGGGTCTGGATCGTATTTGTTGATTGGATTGGGATCTGTGGAGTTTGATGGCCTGGTTAGGGACCTTAGGCTGTGTGAACACTGAGTGTTGTGGTGCGCAGTTTTTTCAGTGATTTGTGCTGCATTGACCAGTTAGCCTTTGGTCCCTGTGGGTATAGATGTGTTTCATGATCCTGTCACCAGTTATTCTTTCTGTCACAATATAATACAGAAAGTCATGCACAATGAACTACACACTGAGCACAAAATGTTTAGTAGCAGTAGAAGTTCATGTATAATGACAGAACTACAGTGGGCATGTGACCATTGGAACTGTCCGGGCAGGTAAATTTCTCCAGCACCAGTCTATGGATCCTTTACTACTATGGTACTGTATGTGGCATTGCTGGTGGTGTAATGGTGTAGGAAATGCTTACTTAGAATATATTACTTTCTGAGATGTAGTATCACATGATTTTGCACCCATTACTTATGTAATTCTATTTCTCATCCTATTCTATTAATAATATAATATAAATTATAAATAGTAATAAATAAATAAATCTATAAATAGTATTTTGAATGGCTGATGCAATTAAATATGAGTAAAATGAGAATAAAACGGCTGATGCAATTAAAGTTTCAATTCTACCATTATTCTCTTTTTCTGTCTCTCTGTCCCTCTCAATTTCCTTCTCTTGTCCATGCATTCTCTAACACACACACACACACACACACACACACACACACACACACACACACTGTCCCTGAGGTCACCATGGTAACAGGAGCTAAGTAACCTTGCTCCCTAATCATCAAGCAGACGTAATACATTGAGAACTGAGACAGAGAGGTAGACGAAGGGCAAACATCTCTAGGAAAGTAGTTGGGAAAGTAGGAAACTTCTCATTGTAGTTCCTTTTATGTTCTACACCTCTTAATGGACCTAATGTCTCCTTTCCACCTGGTCATTTTTTATGGCCAAGCAGTCATAATAAAGTTGTCAGGTTGTGATCCTGACCTCACATATTGTATGGATTGCACAAAGCTTCCCAAGGCCACTCCAGGCCCTTCCCAAAGTTCCCCCAAAGACCCTGCTGCAAAACAAGCACACAGACATTCAATTCAATTCAATTTTATTTATAAAGCATTTTAACAATGGCTTATTGTTGCAAAGCAGCTTTACAGAATCCAAAGTACATGAAATGAGTATGAAATAGGTAAGAAAATATATATAAATCAAAATGATCATAATTTTCTAACCCTAGATACATCCAGTCATACATTATGGGCAAACACCAATCAGTCTACACTGCATGTCTTTGGGCTGCGACCAAACCCTGGAGGTGCGAGGACACAGTGCTAACCCCAAACCTGCTTAAAATAAAGACTTTTTCACAGCCCGGCTATCAGCCCATGCATGCAAACCACAGCACATTACAGTACATTAGGACTAAATAGACTCTTCACTCAAACTGTTTAAAAACAAGATATATAATGGAAATACATTTCCTGAACGTCAACAGTCTGCTTAAGATGAACAGAAAATGGCCTTTAGAATAATGGTAAATGGTTCTAACACCAAAGTGATTTGGTTATAATCTTTTAGCCATTACTACCACGTTAGCACATGAGGTGGAACACAAACTGAGTAGGAGTTTGTCTGACATCTTCAGCATTAGCTGGAAACATATATATATATATATATATATATTACTATCGTTCCTGACCATGCTGAAGGAATCCAAAATATGCACTAATATCTGCTACTCATGAAATGTAATGTCTATATACACTTTTAATTATTAAATTGCATATCGATTTAAAAAGTGAAGCATTCTGAATAATGACAGACAACACATGGGCACCTCGACCAGACCATCTGGATGCATCTGTTGTGGGATCAGTCAGTGCAGCCCTGGAACCAGTGGCTGATGTCCAAGCCTGAGCTGGAACTTTTAAAGTTAAAAAAAAAAAGTCCTATCCCCAGACCCCACAGATATCCCTCACTCACAGCAATCATAAAACAGTAGAGTGGAACCTCCGTTCAACTCTCCCGCGTACGAACAAAAAATTCACCTAAAATTGTCCCTATTCACAAACTCCTCCTTGAAAGATGAACCAGAAACTGCCATCCCAAGTTGCTGCTATTAGCTGAACAAAGGCATGAGTGCATCGCCCAGCATCAGGTTTCCTCAGTCGACAGTCACAGATCGTGCACAGCTGTGGCAAAGAGTGCTGCCCCTTACGAACAATAATGCTGTGTCATTTTTATGCAGCACAGTTGCACAATGGTGCGCCAAACCAATTCTCTCTGGATAGATTTTTCCGTGGAAATGGCTGCCACATACGAACCAGAGGCCAAGAAAGGAAAAAGATTTACCCAGTGTTATTATGGAAGAGGACTCTCCTTCCAAACACTAACCTCCTCCCCACCCATCTTCCTCTCCTCCATTCCTCCACTTCAGAGAGTCTCCCTGAGACATACTGCACATAAGTAAAGATTAAGTGTTCATGCTCTCCTCTACATTTTTTTAGTGCTGTATTATTTTTGTATAATTAAGGCTTTTTCATACTTTCCTATTTTGTGTAATAAATAAATAAAAAGTGAAATATATTTCATAGTGATTGGAGAACATATTAATTCTATTTACTGTACATGGACTCCTATTGAAAAAGACATAACATAAAACTGGGACATCGAACTGATACTTGTGATGAAATTTCTGGTGTAGAAGCAATTGACATTTACAGATAACTTCAAGGACAGTACTGTGATGAGACTCTTAGCCATTTGAATGGTGCAAACGTTTTAAAGCAGGGCAAGATGGCTCAGAACCCATTCAATAGTCAAGCCGAGGTGTAGACCAAAACAGGACACCACAGGAGAACTTTGTGTAAACATGCCCTCAGTCACAATGTTTAATTGCTGAACAAACAGAAAGTGTTAGTGTTAGAGCAAAGGAATTGTAATGTCTGGACTGGATTGCAAGTTGGAGTGGATCAGTAGATCTCTGAGACTTAGGCAGTCATTTATGAGAAGAAAGAGAAGAAAACTCCATCATCCCTGAATGATTATACACTAGTAGGCCTCTTATGAAAGTTGTGAAGATTAGTGCTGTTCCATGCAGTCATATATCTAACCTTTCCCCATCTGGACTACGGCGTCATTACTGTGAACCCATATAAGACCAACCAAGAGATGTTGTCCTAGTCCACAATCTCCTGGGTCACAGACTACCTGTCAGACAGAACACAGATTGTCCAGTTGGAAACCTGCCTGTCTGAGTGCTTGCTGAGCAGCACTGGAGTACCACAGGGAACTCAGCTTGTCTTGTTTCTCCTTACTATGGTTCAGATAAGGACAGGAACTATAGCATGATGACCTGTGCCTTCAGTTGACAATCACTACATGGTGATATTTAAAGATATTCAAGTATGCACAAACATGCAATAATGTCCATCTACTGTAGCCTCAGGAACTCTTTCACCCACTTTTTGGGCTTGTGTCTCATGGTAGGTCACAGCTGTCTTGTTAATTTTGAGAAAGATCTCCCTGTGAACCCAGATACAATACTCGCAAATATCACCAGGATCATTCTAAGGTTAGTTTGTCTCAAAGACTTCAGGATAGCCTTCATATACTGCATAAGACATTAAACGAATGTTTAATAAAATGATTTTTTTTTTAAATAAATGTTTTTCTCTTATCTGGACTCAAGAGACAAGAAAATCTGCCAATGGCTCTTGGTCATATCCAGGCTTCAATAAAAACAAGCCATGTATAGCTTATCTATGAATTAATTAATTCAGGGCATTAAATAGATGTCAAATTTCAACACTGCATTCTCCTTGCAGATGTTCCTTTCTGCACTATTCTGTCACAAGCACTATTCGTTTTTTTCAGTCACCGTGGGATGCTTTTGTAACTCCCTTCTCTAATATATTACTGTATTAAATTCATCCTGAAACACTCCGCTTTTGTGTTTATTTGAGTGGCATGGCTTGTTGTGCTGGATGAAGTCTCTATGTGCTGTTCTATGAGGTTTGTGCTTCTGGGCAAATAAGAAAACATCTGAAAATTTGAAGTGCGGTTCCCCTGGGCTGAGGGAAATTTGGGCCAGAGTGGAAAAGCATATTTGTAGACATGCTGGTTCCAATTAATTTTTCTTTGCCTCCACGATTGTCTAGCTAATTAAATAATGTCCCCTGACCCAAACAGACTGCTGATCCTACAGTACATATGTGAATGTGTGTCCTGACTGTATTAGGTGGGCCTCAAAGTTCTCAAAAAGACTGGAAAGGCCCAACACAAGCCATGTGTACCAAACACCTTTCAAATGTGAGAAAGATGAAGACAAAATGCCAAAATTAATAACCAGCCAGTAATCTTTCTGCTATTAATTACTTTTTTATGCTTGATATCATAGCTTGTGAGGTCGTTACTATTCTACCCTTCGTCCTACTGTATGCTAACCTCGTTGGACTGTCCTAACAGTTTAGGGTGCTTTTACATTAGGCATTATTGATTTGTTTTGTGCTCCCCTCTCCCCACTCCTCCACTGACCAGCATTCACAT
>JAQMYJ010000021.1:15899173-15911683 GCA_030014305.1 Clarias laeviceps | reverse complement strand
TATGTGTGACTGTTTCATATATGTGTATGCAAGTGTTTCATGTGTGTGTGCATGAGTGAAGTTTGATTTAAGCCCTACACAGCTCCTTATAATATACTACAGGCTATTGAAAAAAAAGAAGAGTTGTTTACTAGTTTACTGTTACTAATTTATTATGTAGGTATTTAATTAAATTGAAGTACAGCATTCATCCCTCCAACTTCAACTTCTTTTTGCTCCCTGGCTGTGTGTTAGGAGTTTATCAGAAGAGAACATGAGATGAATATCCTTCAGTCTGAGTGCAGTGAGATGAAGGAAACTTTACTGAAGGTAAGACTTACTCATTATTAAACTAATAATACATATCAGTGTCTGAGGATTACTTTATAATAAACACATCCTCCTTCCATCAGAAAGGATCATATTACACCTTTTTTTTTATATAAAATACTTAATGCTTCTTATCTCCTGATCCATGCCTTGTTTTTTGTAAATATGCATACTCATTTATATTTTAATCAGATAAAAAACACATTTTCTAAATACAGCTTCATGCGCTTTTATTTAGTGTTCGTAACTTTTTTTTGGATTTAAATCTTTCAATGATCTTAACAGTCATTGAGATGAAACTTGGCTAAATTTATATTTACATGAAAAGACATAAACCTAAAAAAGTGTATTATTCTAAAAAGCTAAATTTTCAAGATATTGCAACATGAACTTGACATGGTTACGGACACTACAGACTTATTTTTTTTTTCTTTTTAAGTTTAACAAAAGTGGAATGCTTTAATTTAAGCAATAATTTTAACAGAAAATATTAAATATGAGTCATGGGCCCCCTAGTGGCGCAGTGGTAAAGCACTCGCCCTATCATCTGGAGATTGCTCTCAGAGGGGTGGGGTGGAAGGCACTAAGTGCTCACACATTAATTACAGCTCTACAGCCAATCAGGGGCGTCTGTAAGCTCACGCAAGCAGAAGGAGCGGATAGCGTTGTCCTCCGAGAGTGTTATGCCGCCCCCAACTGTGCGCGAGCGAGCTGTTCGAAAAGATGCGGTCAGTTGGCGTCACATGGTTTGGAGACAACATGTGATAGTCTTTGGCCCTCCCGACTGAGTGGTGGTAGTAGCCTTAATGTGGAGCCCCCTAGTGACGGGGAGGAATTGGACACAACTAAATTAGGGAGAAAATCAGGGGAAAGAAAGGAAATATGAACATTAGACAGTATAACACTGAAAAATGGACATTTTTAAAGCACATATAAAATCAGCTCTCCATAATGTTTTTTTTTCCATTTTATTTTTAAGGAAGCAAGATTGGTCATTTCCATGTTGCATAAACTTCAGAAGTGACTTCCTATATGTAACATTAAAAAAATTAACATTTAGCCATATAAACATTTATTTGAGGTCATTTACATCCCTGTGGTTAAAGTACTCAGTTTCTACTTGACCATATTTACAATACACTGAAGCTGAATTACATTTTAATCAATGCAAGTTGCACATTTAAGCACAAAAGTTAAAACTACCTCTACTCCATTCCTGTTTTAGGACTGTGAGCAAGAACCAGAGATTCACCATGTGCTGCTGGCACAAAATGCTAAATTGAAGGAGCTGTTAAAGCAGAAAGAGGAGTTACTGAAGGTGAGCTCTATCATAAGACCAGGACTGCTATTGTGAGCTTTACAGTTAAAACTTGGATTGTGAGCATACTTCCTTCCGGAAGCGTGATTGTATATCAAAGCACTCATATATCAAAGTGGATTTCTTCATAAGAAATTATGGAAACTTGGATGATTTGTTCCCAAAAATATTCTTAAAAAAATAATTAATACAAAATATAATGTAAAAAAATATATAAAAGAAGCAGAAGGCTATTGTGTAGAACGACTTACACACACACACACACACACACACACACACTACCGGAATAACTCCTCCAAACAGATTCATCTCCTGCACTGCTACAGCCTTTTTAACCTTTTTAACCTTTTTGCTGCAGTTACTAAAGAACAGTCACTACACTTGGAAACAAAATAAAAAAATGCTTTACGTGTGGATGTTGACTATACGAGTGACACACGCGCACTGAGACTGAGCATGAAAGACGATTACCCACAGCATGAGAGAGAGAAGAATCATTGGCCCAGTTGTGATCATGTGATGCACGGCAGACAAAGCGTATACATACTACAGTACTCGTATATCAAGACCTCAAGTTAAAATTTATAAAACAAATTTTGCTCGTCTTGCAAAATGGTAACAGACCAAGTTACTCACAATTCAAGGTTCCACTGTATATGGAAAAATATTCACTGGGACAAGAGTTAATTTTGTCAGCTATTTTTTTTATTTTAGTCTTAATCTTAGTCACGGGATAAATGTCCCTGTTAGTTTTTATCACATTTAGTCAATTTTGTCCTTTTTTTTGTTTAGTCAAGTTTTAGTCGACTAAAAGTCTGGACATTTTAGTCTAGTTTTAGTCAATGAAAATGTAACATTTTAGCAATAAGATTATTATTGATGCAGTGCCGGTCCCAAGCCCGGATAAAATGGGAAGTTTGCATCAGGAAGGGCATCTGGCATAAAACCTGTGCCAAGCTTGTATGTGCGGACTGGATGCTCCTCTGTGGCGACCCCTTGCCGGAAGCAGCCGAAAGACCAACAAAAACAACATTAATTAACTCTACAGTCAATCTAGTTTAGCCAAAACTATTTTTTTAGTTTTGACAAAATAATTATCTTTAACAGCTAAAATGCATCGTTTCATTTGATGTTTTCAGCTAATTATATTTATTTTTAACCATCACAACAACTGCTACATGTCCAATAAATTTTTTTTTGTTTTGTTTTTTAAATACAAAACAATAGGAGCAGTATGGACAATATATGAATTTACACACTTGGACTGTTGGGATAAGTTCACAAGGATAGCTTAATGTTTTTGGCAACGGGTTTTGAAATAAAATAGAATAGAATGAAATAAAATACATCACATGTAACAAAACCACAAATAGACTGTAAAACTACTTTGAGATTTTTATAGTATGCCTTGATGCTTTTCTTCAGGGTTGTGGTATTTTACCTCCGATTGTGTGCCCACACGATATTACTACACATCGTTTTTTCCCCCAGGAAACTACTCCTGATATGCCGCGCACCGTGACCCGGGAAACACCTCTGCTCATGCTGTAATGAATGAACACTGTATCGCAGCGGATTGTATTCAGTAAATGTTGACGAAAATAAAGACAGATGTTTTATTATTATTTTTTTTTAAACCACATTTTAGTCTTGTCTTTTTTCGTCAACGATATTGCATGTTGATTTCGTCACTGTCATTGATTTCGTTCATTGACATCGTGACGTCTCGTCATCGTCTTGTCCTAGTCATTGGAAAAAAGGTCGTCAATGAATATTTTTCGTTGATAAAATTAACACTACCTTGGACCCAAAATAGTGAATAATAGGCCTAGTCGTTGTTAGTGGCACCTGTCATAATGTGGAATATACACTGTATTGCATAACGAAGTATTTACTCACCCATCCAAATCATTGTATTCAGGTGTTCCAAACACTTCCATGGCTACAGGTTTATAAAATCAAGCACTTAGGCAAATCAAGCACCGCTTCTCCTAACATTTGAGAAAGAATGGGTCACTCTCAGGAGCCCAGTAAATTCCAGTGTGGTACTGTGATAGAATGCCACCTGTGCAATAAGTCCAGTTGTGACAGTGGTAGGACATGTAAAATCACAGAACATGCTCAGCTTGCACAGAGGTCGGCAACTTTCTGCAGAGTCAGTACCTACAGACAATATAGGTCTGGCAATCCGATGGACGAGTCTGGGTTTGGTGGTTGCCAGGGGAACGGTACTTGTCTGACTGCATTGTGCCTAGTGTAAAGTTTGGTGGAGGGGGATTATCATGTTGGATTGTTTTTCAGGAGTTGGTCTCGGCCCCTTAGTTCCAGTGAAAGGAACTCTTAATGCTTCAGCATACCAAGATATTTTGGACAATTTCATGCTTTGTGGGAACAGTTTGAGAATGGCACCTTCTTGTTCCACATGACTGCTGTGTGCACAAAGCACGCTCTGTGCAAAAAGCACGGTCCATACAGACATGGATGAGCGAGTGGAAGAACTTGACTGGCCTGCACAGGGACCTGACCTGAGCTTGATAGAACACCTTTGGAATGAATTAGAGCAAAGACCTTGGCCAACTCTGGCTGGGTGTACATGTTATGTCAAGTGAATGGCTTTGCAATCAAAGGTAAAGCCAGTTTAGCTTTTAGTTTAAACAATTTATTATTACCTACCAAACATGGTCCAAGGAAGGAGAACTGGTGAACCTGCAAAGGGCTCTTGGGTGCCTAAGGCTCACTGATTCATGTGGAGAGGAAGGGCTAGTTTGTATGTTCTGATCCCACAGAATATGTTGTAGGCCAGTTGTTTTGAAAAAGTTAATGCTGTTGGCTATGAGATAAAATTGTCAGAATCAATAGTGGTTTGCAGAACTTCCTTGTTCCAGATAGCACAACAGACCTGCAGAGGTCTTGTAGCTTCCATGCCTTGATAGGTCAAAGCAGTTTTATGGCATGAGTGGGACCTACACATCATTAGTTTTAATGTCATGGATGATCAGCGTAAGTCAGTGTTGAATGATGACAAAATCAATCTTTCCATTCATGCATTTCAATCTTTGCAATCAAGCTTTGCATGTAACCATAAGGAATATGTGTGTGTGTGTGTGTGTGTGTGTTTGTCCATAATGAGTCAAGTCCCTAAAAAGTGTGTGAATGTACAATTAGAAATAAATGAAGCCAAATAGCTTTGGTTGTTGATCTTTCAGGAGTCTCTGGCTGAAGCTGAGAGGAAATACGACCAGGCGATGAGTTCCAAAGCTCAGCTGGAGTCTGACCTGATGTCAGAGGTGAACACACTGCAAGGCTCAGTGCAGAAGATGGAGGAAGAGCTTTCTAATAAATGCAGGGATTGTGAAGAGATAAAGAGGGTAAGCATTAAACAAATAATTTATTTTTAGTTTAGTATGCTGGGAGTCTTTTTAATGGATAAAAGTGACCCAGTTTAAATGGGAATATTAGGCCCACATGTTAAAGCCTCCTTGGTCTCATGTCTGTGTTTTAGGAGATCGAGGCTCACAGAATCCAGAAATTACAAGGAGAAGTGATGAGGGAAAGTTTAGATGAGTTGAAGAAGTTACTAAAGGTACGTTTTCCTCCCATTAAGTCATGACTGTTCCACTGTGTGTTACCTGGAGTGTCAGAAAATGAATTAGAGCATGTCTGGGCATTTCAAACATGGCGTTTAAGGAAAAAAACATCATTCATAGGAGATAATTTGTAATGTAGGCTCAATAGCCCCGTTGCTTTTTGTGAGTGTGTTTTCCTGCACAGTGGATGCACTTTTCCACATCATCTTTTCTTTAAAAAAAAGAAAGACATTTTCTACGTTTTTACCTGAGTGGGGGAAAAACCTAGTTTTCAGGTATTTAATATATTGTTGTAACACGGTGTCAGAAAGCATCAGTGCTGGGCTGCCCTGTGTTTATTGGTACCCCTAAATGAGGTGTAAATTTAAAACTGACTGAAAAACTAATAGCATGATAACACACACCTGAATGTGTCAGGTCTAATTATATCACAGTGTATGTTTAATAGACATTTTATAAAGTGAAACTAAAGCGGTATGGGCTGAGCAGTGGCATGGTGGTTAGCACTGTCAGCTTGCACCTCCAGGGTCCGGGTTCCCAAATTGGTGTTCCCAAATTGCCCGTAGGGTGTGAATGAGCATGTGTTTTTGTGTGACCTGTAATGGATTGGTAACCTGTTCAGGGTATACCCGCCTTGTGCCCTAAGTCTCCTTGGATGGGCTCCCTGCAGCCCTGTATACAGGATAAAGTACTAAAAAGTTTGTTGCACTAAAGTCAAAAGCTCATCTGTTCCATGGCTGTGTTTTAGGAGTGTGTGCAGGAGAGGGAGTCTCACAGTGTCCTGACTTCTCAATGCAATCTGATGGCTTTAACTCACAGTGAGGAGGCACTAAAGGTAAGCGTGTTCATCTCATGTTACCCCAACTGATATTATGAAGCAGGTGTGTGTGTGTGTGTGTGTGTGTGTGTGTTTATTCTTGTCATTTTTTTTGCGATTTCATTTATTCAAAAATATTCTTAACCCATGAGTGATGAGTCGAGCCCTCTGAAATGTTTAAATGTGTGAGTAAATGTATACTGTATATAAAAAAACGCAACAAATTCTGATTATTGAACTTGCAGCTCTCTCTGACTGAATGTGAGAGGAAATCTGAGCAGGCAGAAGTGATCAATGCTCAGCTGGAGAACGAGAAGTCGGTTCTGATGTCCAAGGTGAACAAACTACAAGCCTCCGTTCAGGGGCTGAGCAACCTGCTCTCCGAGACCCACATGAAATGTGAAACGGCAGGAAAGGTAAGTGAAAGCATTAGACTACAGGTCAGAAGGTCAGGGTTAAACCCTACCTGAGCAAAAGCCCTAAACCCTCAACTGCTCCAATGTATAATGAGATAAAAATGTAAGTTGCTCCGTATAAGGGCGTGTGCCAAATGCTGTAAATGTAATTGAGCTTGTGCATTGAAGATGAACAATGAGTGAGTGATACTGTACAGATTGACCCACTTTTGTGCCATGCTTGTGTTTTAGGAACGTGCCTCAGCAAGGGCTGTTCTTGCGTTTGTACAATCCAAGGCCAAAAAGCAGAAGAGATTTTTAATACAGAAAAAAAAATCACTTCAGGTTCACTTTTGAAGTTACTACTATTATGATGATCTCTTTGTGTGTTTTTGTTTGTGTGTGTGTTTGTGAGTGTGTGTTTGGTTTTGTGTTTTTGTGTGTGTGTGTGTGTGTGTGTGTCTGGTTTGTGCTCATTCTTGTCATCTTTTTGGCTTTTGTTTTAAGTGATGAGTTGAGTCCTCGCTCTGAATTTTCAGGTTGCTCTGCGTAAAGCTAAAAGAAAATATAATAATTCATTACGGCGTAACACTGAGCTGAGGAATGAACACGCTAACCAGACAGCTTATTTGCTCACACTGGAAGACCAAATTGGTGAGAAAGAGGACGAGCTCTTTGAGAGCAGGAGAATGTGTGACGAGGTGACGGCGGTAAGTGAATAAAGCCAAACATTATGCTGTTCCTTTAGATATGATGTGAGGACTGGTGATGATCATGCTGCGTGATGAGTTACACCACATGCTACATACAGTTGAATACATAAAAATTTTATATATTTTTTAAATATATATTAGGATTTTATTGAATGGAACTGATGCATTGCAGAATTTAAAGATTTAACTTTGAAACTTTTTACTCTGTGCCTGTGTTTTAGGAGCATGAACAAAAAACTCAGGAGTTGGCCAAGCTGAATTCCAGGTTAAGCTTTTGTAAAGAATCTGCACTAAGTCTAATAAACGTAAGTTTTTATACTTTAATAAGTTTTTAACATTAATAAGCCATATTACCGCAGTCTTGGCACTAATTAATAATGAGCAATCACTCCAATTCTGCCTCTGTATTTTATCTTTGATTTGGTATTGGAACTCACTGGACTTACCAGGTTACCTGGCACCAAATCCTCAGGTTCCACTGGTCCAACATTTATAGTGCTTAAAAGTTGGGACTTAGGTTTGAACCTCTTCTGTTGCATTGGTGTGTTTTAGGATTATCAGAAAGAGTGGCAAGCTCACGAAGCCCTAAAGGTGCAGTACAAAGAGATGAAGGAATGGCAAGATGAATTACAAAAGGCAAGATTTTCTCATTCCCACATTCCCGAACTGATTGTGAGACAGCATGCCTAGTTCTTCCAAAATGAAATTGTTGACAGATCTTGGATGCTTTAGCAATACGATGTTACAATGTGCTTATGAATCACCTAAGACTCCATGCTAATTCACCCCAGACTTATCGTTAACTGTAATCCACTGTCTGCTACTGTAGCTTTCGTAATTTCCATATGAAGTACCTACAGTACCTCACTATTTGCAATGAATAGTCAAGATTTGTCCAAAACGGCTTCAATTTCTTTCCTACGATTTGTCAAGACTTCCTGTGTGTTTTTGGTAATGGACCATGAACGAGGCAACCCATTTTCAAAGCCCCAATCAACCCCGAAAATGTTTTTCTTTTATTAACGTCTTGCTTAAAATTTTTAAATAGCTAGTGAAAAATAAACACTTAGCAAACAATCTAGCACTAAGGTTTATATTGTTTTATACTCTTATTTCTTTAAGCACATTACATTGATTTAAATTGCATTTCCCAGACTAGTTCTCTACAGGGTGCATATGAGGTTTATAGCAGGTTTTAACAAAACTGTGGCAATTCTTGACTAATATTTAGTGGGGACAGTAATCATAAGAATGCAGCTAAATTTGGACTTTTACAGTACATTCATACAAAGAAGCACAGACCACCAACAGTATAGAAGCAAATATTTAAGCTTCATATACTGTACAGTTCCTTAGGCTGGACAGACCTGGTGACACTTCTGTTTCTTCTGAGACGATAGTAATAAGCTAATGGGTGCATATGTTATAAGACCATCTTTTATTTATTTCTTTTTAACAGTTATATCATTAAAAAGTTGAAATGAAACGAAACTCCTCACTTTGGGTAAATTCACACCTAATGCAGCTCATGAACAGCTTATTAATTAGCTAACAAGGATGTACTCATCATGCTTAACAGGAAATGTTAGCAGATTGATGGAAAAAAGATTACTATAACAAAACTATAAGGAAATGGAGTGTTTATCCATATTTAGTCACATTTTGGGGATATTTTGTCCTTTTGTTATCAGAATATATTTTTTAAACAAGAGATGAGTTTACTGTAAATGTGTGTGGGTGTAAGTAAATAAGCCAACAGGCTTTGGTTCTAGAACTTCCAGGCCACACCTGCTGAAGTTGTGGTTAAATACATGCAGGCGATGGAGAACAACACTCAGCTGGAGAACGAGAGGTTGAGACTGATGCACAGCGTGCACAAACTGGAAGGAAGAGTGTGGGAGGTAGAGAAGATGCTCTGTGATGCAGACAAGAAATACAGCGTGTTAAAGCAGGTAAGGGAAAAAATCCTTGCATTAAAAAGAGCATTAGAAGTAACGTGATGATACATGATGTTGCATGATGAGTTATTGATGAATTATTATTTTTCACTGTGCTTCTCAAAGTCCTATGATGTTTACATCATCAATGACCACAAGCCACACTTGTTCAGAAAACAGGGATGAAGAAACAAATTAGGCTCTTGATATGATGGTAGTGATATTATATTAACATAAATCATGCTTTACAAGTCATACATACAACATGATGTTTAAAGAGATTTAATCCCAAATCTTCCTACAACTAACCATACAATATGATTGCACATGATATGTCACATTTTTAAGAACAGTTTTATGAACAAAATATAAGCTGAATTAAATCAACTTGGAGACATCAAAACAAAACATGCATTTAAACATGCAATTGTCAAAACTATTATATGATCCTTTCCATGGCATTCATCTGGGGACGATTATAAGAGTAGAATAAAAATCTACATAAACATTAGTAATGAAATTATTTAATAGTACTGTAGTTTTGTATGATTACACACCAGTCTCTCTCTCTCTCTCTCTCTCTCTCATACACACACACACACACACACACACACACACACAAATCATCAAATTACTATTATGTCATTTAAAAATCTATTTTTGACCCTTTTGTACCCAGGCATGCATGTGAAGTCAAAGTCTAATAAAAAAAACAAAACCCCTTCTTTAAATTGAGAAGGAAATTAAACAAATTGTGTAAAGAACTCGTCTTTTATAATCATTAAAGCCGTCGGTCATTTTGAAAACTCGCGTATTAAACTGAATCCTTCGGTTTCATCACGTCTCCACTGAGAGGATTTGTGCATATTCCTCATACCTTCAGTTCTCTTCTTTTTGAAATAAGTCAAAAGCTGTGTTTGAACTGTTCTCTTGGCCATTGCGAAAATGCGAACAGCATGAAAAATGACAAACTTGCGTGAGCTTGTGAGCAGCGTATTACAATATTTAATTCTGATTCCGTTGTTATTTATAGTTCGTAGATGATCATATGCAGAGAGTTTTAATATTTAATTTTTATGACAAATACATAATACACAGTATTATTAATCTGAAGGGGATGGTAAGGGGGACGATGGTTTTACAGAGGAGATTTTTGTAATTGTTTTCAACATTTTTTTTCTCAAATCGAATCCTAGTTGCATCACTTGTTTAAATATTGTGTTTATAAATTCAGCTATAAATTTTATAATACATCCTCATATATTTTAAGGAAAGACTAAAATTGAAACAAGAAAGACCAGTTACTCTGTCCTATTACGGAGTATTCATTGACTAAATGGCATCGCTTAAAAAAAGAAAGCTTCCACTGACATAGAAGTTCAACGATAAATTCAGGCAACCACAAGCAGGACATCACAGAATACTAATGTTATGCCCCTGTGAGTTATAAATGAACAATTCAGAGATTTTTCTGTACCACAATGAACTTTTTGTTGTTTACTCCAGAGATGAACACAGAGTTCACCTTTTTCACCTTTTGATTGTTTCAATTCCTCTGTGTTAGGATCATGAGCGAGCAAAGGAGGCCTACAGCATCTTGCAGTCACAATATAATGAGGCATTAAAACAGCACAAACAGTCACTAAATGTAAGTTTTCCCACTCAGTGGGTCATACATTTTTTACTACGATTGCAATTTTTGTTTGAACTAAAATGAAAGTAAAATAAAGCACCTTAATTCGTCTGGTTCCAAGTTCAGGGTTTACTCCACCAACATTAAATGTATGTAACTAAGTCTTTTTTCACTGATGTGAACCAATTTAGCACTTAGTGTTTTGTGCCATGGCTGTGTTTTAGGAGTGTGAGCAAGAACGGGAGGCTTATAGGATCCTCAAGATGCAGGATGATCAGATGAGCCATACTCGAAAATTTGGAGGCAGTAAGTGTTAGCTTTTCTTTTTGCTTAATTATGACCACTGTTTTGTGTGTTTTAGTTTTTTGTTCAGTTCTGTTTTTTGTCCTCCATCCACAAAGCTTCCAAGATGTTCTGATAAGTGATGAGTCAAGCTCTCATCTGTGTCTGAAATAAAGCAAGCTGGTTGTTACATTTCCAGGATATTCTGGCTGAAATCGAGAAGGCTCAGCTGGGCAACAAGAAGTCTGACCCAATGTCCCACATGGACACACTGCAAAACTCTGTGCAGCAGCTAAAGGAAGTGCTGTCTGAGACATTGTATGATAAGATAAAGTGGGTGAATACAAAGATGCTTGCATTTATCAGTTCCCTTTAGAAAGAATGTAATTAAGTTTGTGACATGTGAGTTATATATATACAGGCTGTATACAATATGCTTAAAGTTAAAAGTATTGTAGCTTATAATATGGTATCTTTTACACACATGTAAGAATGTAGATGTGAAAATAAAGCAGGTATGGATGTATTTAGCTTTATGTCTGTGTTCTAGGACAGAGAAAAAAAGAGCAGGAGGCTCACATTCTTCTGAAGACTTCGAGAGATCAGGAAAACATTGCAATGAGCTGCTGATGGTAGGGTTTTCATGCTGCTGTAGTACACTGTGTGTCGGCTGTCTGTCAGAAAAGTACGACACAAATTCCCGGAAAAGTTTTTTAAATTTGAATAAATGGAAAACTAAAAGACCTTTAATATTAATATTTTATTCACAATAGAACATGAAGAACATAAGAAATGTTAAACTGAGATTTTTTTTTTTTACAATTTTAGGTAAAATTTGATGCCTGCTACAGGTCTCTGTCTCAAAAAGTTGAGACGGGGGCATGTTTACCATGGTCTAGCATCTCCTCTTTTCAAAACAGTTTGAAGATGGCTGGCCATTTAGGTTATGAGTTTCTTTAGTTCTGGTGTTTTAATTTGGTCCCATTCTTTCCTGCTATAGCTTTCCTTGAGTCTTGGTCCACATGACACAACGGTCCTTCTGGACCTTGTTTACACATGGCTCCCTTTTTGCATGTGTAACGGGTCTGGCACATGGACAGAACACATGGGAAGTAGGTGTCAACTTCTCAACAGTTCTTTAGGAAAAGCTTTGGATTAGCAGCAAAGTACAATACGTACTAAGGAATAGGCTTTACAGCCGCCTTGGTGAAGGTTGCAGTTGTGGCAGTCAATCCTCAGAAGGCACGGTGTCAGAAGAGGTGCACAGGTGTGTGCAGAGCAGGTGAGACCAGCGGCAGTGAGAAGGAAGTGCAGTGTAACAGCTGTGCGGGCGGACAGCTGGCAGCTTTCTCCTAGGCGAATGGGACTCGAGTCTAAGGGAACAGGAGTGAAAGACTACTCACCAGGAACAGGCGAGGGAGCCTCTTAAATTGCTGTGCGGATCTTTCGGCTGTTCCCTTTCAGGGGTCGCCACAGCGAATCATCTGCCTCCATCTAACCCTGTCCTCTGCATCCTCTT
>JAQMYJ010000021.1:15749577-15760044 GCA_030014305.1 Clarias laeviceps | reverse complement strand
AATTAACATGCCGACGTTAAACCGTTATTGTTGCACTATGGTTCCACTTTTTCTCCCCCAACTGATGTTATTTTAATGTATTAATTATCCATTTCTTTGTGTGTGATTGTTTAGGTTTGAGTGTTTGCTCTTCATTGTCAGTAAAGAAAAATATGAATTAGAATAGGTACTTTCCTAAAAATTTTCCACTAATTTTCTCCCATTCATTGCGCCCCACCTGTCTTTTCTGTATTCCCCACTAGTGGGGCGCCCCACACTTTGAGAACCACAGTTGTAATACGAAAGAATCAGTTAGATACTGGTAAGCATTAGCTGTTATCCAGGTATTTTATTGACCTTTAAGCAAAATACAGTGAAACCTCAGATTGCGAGTAACTTGATCTGCGAGTGTTTTGCAAGACAAACAAAACTTTAACTTGATAAACGAGCAAGGTCTTGAAATAGTACTGTAATACACTTTGTCTGCCGAGCGTCAAGTGATCACAACTGAGCCAATGGTTCTTCTCTCTCTTACACGCTGTGGGATTGTGGGTAATCGTCTCCCATGCTTAGTCGCAATGCTCATTCGTCACTCGTCTAGTTGTCCTACACAGTAACCACCCCTCCTCATTCTTCTCTCGTCTCACACCAGACACAATGCTTTTCGAAGGTAAAGTGCAGATTAATTTGTTTTATTTTTATTTTATATTTTATATTAATCAGTTTTATATGAATATTTTTGGGTTGTGGACCGAGTCATCAGAATTTCCCTTATTGGAAACTGTAGAGTTGGGGAAATTGTAGAATTGTCCTGTTTTATGCAGATAACTGTTTTAACTTTCGGTTTTCGGAAGAATAAAGTATTTTTGTTTGTGTGTCACTTGAACTACATCAATGGCCTACAATAGGAGAAAACTAAGATTTTTGAGTAGATGAAAAGTTCGACTAAGTTAACCCTAGACATATATAATTAATTGAGCCGACAAGCAATACTACTTGAGGTGACAAATATTTGAATTACAACTTGGGTCAACTAAACAGCAATGTAAAATATTTTGTTTGGCCGCATATTTCTCTAAAGGTTGAGTTAATAATAAAAATAAAAAAAACTGTGCAACTTATTAAACATTTTTATGTTGTTGCCTGTTTTTTGTTTTTTTTTTAAACAGTGTGCTATTTATTGGTGACTAAGCTAAGGCAGATTATTCTGTATAGTGGTAACAGACATAAACTATGAACAAATGATTGTACAAAAATGCAGTAAATTACAATTAGTAAATGAGTGAAGAGTATCAAAGTTAGCCATACTCTTAGCTACTTCATTTTAAAAAAAACAATATACAGTACCAGTCAAAGGTTTGGACACACGTTTTTATTCAATGTTTAGTGATTTATTTTATGCATTCTAGAGCAATACTGGATATTTTAAAACTATAAGATAATACATGAAATTATAATGAATTAATAAGTAACAAGACTGACAGGAAGGCCAAGATGGGGTTTTTAATATGTTTGACCAAATGCCTGTGCCATTGACATATGTTACTACTACGAACATGAACCATTGTAAATGTCCTGGTGAGATCCTGACGAATCAAAGGAGAGGAAGACAGAGAGGTGTCCGTCCAGAGACGAATCACAAGATGTTGGCTCGAGTTAGGGGGAGCGGAGGAAGGAGACAGAGGGAGATAGAGAGAATGGAAAGGTGAGCGTGGGAACGTTCACACCTCTAAGAACAGATGCAAGAGGAGACAGGAAGATAGCAGAAGGAAAGATTTAACACGTTAATATCAGATATATGAGGAAGAGAGTAAGGGAGTAGAAATAATCCCTTTTTATATAATATAATTCTAACACATGCCCGGTGAGGCCTGTAGGTTTTAGATGTAGCTCAGGTGATTTTGTATTTCTCTGAGCTTTGCACATCCTGACCTTGCAGTGAATGTGCTGAGATGTCCATTCCTTTGAAGATGTCTTCAATGCTTTCCACTTGTGAAAAATCTTTCTCACTGTAGAACAGTGAACTTAATAGTGAACAAATAGTTTCATAACCCTTTCCAGTTTTATATGCAGAAACAAGTGCTTCTCTAAGACGACTGCTTATGTCTTTCCCTCTTGGCATTGTGTTAACACACCTGAACAGAAACATCCAAACCGCCAAAATGACTGCTTTTATAGAGGTCCGCACACCTTTTGTGTTCATTTGTCTAATACTGAAACCCTTTTTTGTTCGTCTAATACTGAAACCATTTAATTATTTTTATTATGATTTTACTCAAACCATAAAAATATATCTAGTAGTCAATCAACATGTCAGTTTATTTTTGGTGTATTAATTTGACAGCAAATTCCTATTACCCTTTTCATTTGCCCTTTGTTGTTCTCCAAGGAATTACAGCCCGGACGCAACACAGCCTAATGCTAATCCAGATTCCTTGCTGCATCCACATGGACATTCACATTTACAGTATTTACCTTGTTCAGGATTTACAAAGGTTTTTTTTCACATGAGTTGGGGTGGGTAATATATTTTTTAAAAAGCGCACAGACAAAATATTTTTTAAATAAACTGCTGATTTTAGTAATCATTAAGAGGTAGGACTTTAATTTCATTAGAAGACAGTGAATCAGCTGTTTAGACATCTAAAGGAAGTCCATTCTTTTCACCTTGCTGCCAAAACAGAGAAGTGCCTTGATGCTTGACACTATTAATAAGACTGTTATGTAATCTGTCATACAGAAGTAAAACAAGCTAATGCAGCTAACAGGAGTTTAATTTAAAAGGCAGACAGGTACCTGTACATTGATGGGTGTGGGAACATTTTCAAAGTAATAAAAAGCTACAAAGAAGATGATATACTGTAACAGGACTGTTATATCATTAATGATGGAATTATTTGCTGCTTAAAAGACATAAAACTTTGACTTTTTAAATTAAACATTTGTTTAGATGATAATATTAACTAAAATCGAAACTTGTTAAATGGAAGTTAGTTTGTTAAAAAGTCACATATTATACACCGTATTAACAAGTTAACAGGGGCCGCCACGATGTGCGTGTTAAAATTCCACCTGAAATACAGCTTGGATTGTGCATTCTAACATTCCTGAAATTCCTGAAAATATCAATTCTGTTGTGAATGAGCTGTTTCAGAGTCTGTAGCTTTTAATGAAAATGAGCTATACCGCCCTGCTTCATGTCTTAGCAGAAGTGCAAAAAAAACTTTCAAATAGTGACAATACTGACCATAAAAGTAAAGCAGGAATAGCACACAATTTTACTGAAAATTCAGCCTATTTTACATTGCATACACTTGCTATGGGAGCCCTTAGAGCAGGGATTGCACTGTATAAATGTTACCTAGCTTTTGGTATGTAAACCTTTTTACACTATTAGATTGTGTTAAACAGTTACATTTTAAAAACATGATGTAAACAGGTACTGACATGTCACATATAAACATATGTTAAAAAATAGAAATCAAAATAAAACCTAAAATATTTTTATAAACTTAAAAAAAATAAAATAAAAATCTAAACCAGATTTCATGGAAAAACTGAATCTAAACTGTGCAGCACTGTACGCATGAGTCTAACAAAATGAGTGCTAGTTAACATTTGTACAGAACAATCTCTAATCTGAGAGCAGCACAATGTTATGATCCCATGAATGTATGCCATGGAAAAGAAGCTGAGGTTTCAGCACAAAAAAAAAAAAAGGATTTTCCTGTTTTACTTTTACGGTCAGTGTTGTACTAGCTATTAGCCTAATAAAAGCAATAAATTATTATTACTAATATTACTACTAATTTTGCGAATCGTGTGCCTTTATACCCTTGTCCTGCAAAGATTTATGGCTTAAATGTAGCAGGCTATGAAAATTTAAAAGTAAATGGCTTGGAATGCATTTTTACAAGTGGTGAGCTGCTGTTTTCTCCTTTAAATGTTGCTGTCAGGCAGTGAGGTTAATAATAAAAATTAAAAAAATGCATTGCTAGTAACATTTGGACATCATAACTGCATAACCAAAAGCAACATAATAATTCAATCGAAACTCATGAGTACACAAAATAATGGTACTTATGAAGCATCCAAATGCCTGTGTAAATGAAATCTTGAAAGTATCACATCAAGATGCAAATGTAAATGGAATAACTGGCTTTGAATTTTAAAGCTGACTCCAAAGTTACATGGACAAGTTTGAAATTTTTAATAAAAATTTATCATTACATTAAACTTTTTATTTTCACCCAGAAACACGTCCATACTTCTTGTATTCTTTGGACCATTAATACTGTATATTATGAAACATCAGTAGTAATGGCAAAATGTAAGTGGCATAAAATCATATTAATTGTGAGCCCAAAATTGCATGTATATGTTGTAAATTCTTATATCATTACACTGCCATTTTTCATATCACATTTTAACTTTAATTTTGACAAAGAAAATCTTCATACATGTCTTGAACTTGTTAATTTTCAAGTCAATTACAAAGAAATAAAAAAAAAAAACAATAATAATTATATATATATATATATATATATATATATATATATATAGGCAATGGGCGCAGTCGGCGCATGCATTTAAAGCAATACCAATATGGCATAATTTGAGAAAAGGAGAAATTTTATGATTAGACCTCAAAAAGACCCAGATGCTGGAAAAAAGGATCACACTATGATGTCACTCAATCTGATGTCACTTAATTTGATGTCGTTCAATATAATGTCACACAAAGTTATTAACCACTTTTCAGCAAAGGTTTAAGATATCAAAAATCCCTCCACAATTTTGCAGATCACATAGACCCAGTTTGGTGGCGATCGTATACATTTACATTTTAGGCATTTGGCAGACGCTACATATTTATCTCATTACACATCTGAGCAGTTGAGGTTAAGGGCCTTTGCTCAAGGGCACAACAGTGGTAACTTGGTGGTTGTGGGGTTTGAACCTGGGATCTTCAGAACCGTAGTCCAATGCCTTAACCACTGAGCTACACCTGGCGTATAAATCCCCTAGGAGTATTACATCAAAATCACAATGAGTGTGTGTTTTGAAAACGACCCAAAATAACTGACGTCCTGTTGAGAGAGTCTATGATATGCAATGCGAAAGTTGTTCAGCTCCATAAGGTCTAAATGTGTACCGGGTTCAAGTGAGTATGAGCTATGCAACAAAATCTCATGTGAGGGCCCCCATGCCATGCCTGGGGCCCAAACTCTCAGAAATCCTAATGACAACAGATTCCAACCTGCGGATTTCCATGACATTTTAAACATGTTAAGACCCCCTAAAAGCCCCGGATGCTGGGAAAAAAAATCCTTAGAAGAACAAGAGGGCCCTCACACATTATGATGACATAGGGCTGATGTCATAGTGCTTTGGCCCTAAAAAAAAATTTAAAAAAATTAAAAAAATTTACATGCATGCATGCACATTCCTTCAGGGGAATTAAACCTTGTCATGTCACTCATTAAATTACTTAAATATTACATAACATTAACACCACATGACAATAACACTTTAAAATTGATTATCAATTATATAATCGTAAATTGGCAACCAAAGCTCACCCATGTCTGTGGGGAGCAAAAGCCAGTCCATACATTCCAATCCCAAAGAAAAGATACAGGACAAATCAACAGAGTCAATGCTGCCCATGATAAAAAGGCACAGGAACATGCAATGAAATCCAGCAGGCAAAGCTGCCCCACAAACAAGTCCAATCCACAGAGGCCCCAACCCGCCCTCCACAGCACCCAAAGGATCCGCTGCTATTGTGGATTTATGCCCCGAGGGGACAGAAGAACCTACACAATATGTATCAGTGTACATGATATACTGTATAACGATGTGTATATAATTACAGTACATGTATATGAATTTTCAGTAAGCAGAACTGCATGCAATACAGAGTAATTCAAAAGGAATGAACCGATTTCACTACGCAATATTTTATTAAGGAAAAGTAATACAAAACTCAAGCCAAGTCACAAGTGTTCTACTCACAATCAACTTTTATTTCCTGTCTTACAAGTGTTTAATGTGACCACCACCTGCAGCACGGGCAACATCAATGCGATAAGGGAATTCCTCCCAGGTGTGTATCAGCATATCACGATCCACTGATTGGATCGCTGTTGTTATTCGATGTTTAAGGTTTAAGGTGGCAGCCATTCAAAACTTCGATAACTCCTTTTTCAAATGGTCACGGACTCATTCCATAACGATGCTTGAGAACTGAAGCAATCAGTCACGAAATCGGTTCATTCTTTTTGAATTACCCCATATAACAATTTTTCCTCACACTAAAAATAAAAGAAAAAAGATTAAGTGCGTAAGAAAGTTCATCAGAAGTACTGATTACTGTAGCATATTACTCCATAGAGTCACTGTCCATGCCAAGCAGTTTGGGGATTCAAGCAGCTTTGATCCTCAATGGAAGAACTTGTACTCAGTCTGACAAAAAGTGGTGTTGGGACATCCCTAATTGTACAACATAAATGTTTCCCACACTTTGTGTGTGTGTGTGTTACGGTTTCACTCCTTTGTGGATCAGATGGTGCTGTTGGAGTGCACCAAGCTGAGTAAAACGTTTCCCACACTGTGAGCACTGATACGGCTTCTCTCCTGTGTGAATGCGCTGGTGAGTTCGGAGATCACTAGAAGTAGTAAAACGTTTCCCACACTGTGAGCACTGATACGGCTTCTCTCCGGTGTGAATGCGCTCATGTTTTCGGAGATTACTGGCAGTAGTAAAACTCTTCTCACAATGTGAACACGGGTACGGCTTCTCTCCCGTGTGAATGCGTATATGCGAACGACAAGTACTCAATAAAGAAAAACTCTTCCAACAATATGAGCACTGATACGGCTTCTCTCCTGTGTGAATGCGCTGGTGTATTTGAAGAGCATTAGAAGTAGTAAAACTCTTCCCACACTGTGAACACTGATGCGGCTTCTCTCCTGTGTGAACGCGCTGGTGCGCTCGGAGATTACTAGACGTAATAAAACTCTTCCCACACTGTGAGCAGGAGTGCGGCTTCTTTCCTGTGTGAATGCACATATGCGAACGACACGCACCCAACGAAGAGAAACCCTTCCCACAATGTGAGCACTGATACGTCTTCTCTCCTGTGTGAATGAACTGGTGTGTTCGAAGAGCACCAGCCTTAGAAAAACTCTTCCCACACTGTGAGCAGGGGTACGGCTTCTCTCCCGTGTGAGAACGCTGATGCGTTTTAAGATTATGCTGCTGGCTATAACTCTTCCCACACTGTGAGCACTGGTACGGCTTCTCTCCTGTGTGAACACGCTGGTGTCTCAGGAGTTGCCCAGCAGCAGTGAAACTCTTTCCACACTGTGAGCACTGATGCGGCTTCTCTCCAGTGTGAATGCGCTGGTGTGTTTGGAGAGAACCAGCAGCAGTAAAGCTCTTGCCACACTGTGAGCACTGGTACGGCTTCTCTCCTGTGGGACTGCGCTGGTGTGTTTCCAGATGACTTTGTTGACTTAATTTCGCCCCACTATTTTGGTCCTTCGTTTTTTTGCAAGAGGTCTTAGTACCAGATAATGTTTTCTTACTACTAAAAGCGCCATCTCTTGATGTGCTTGTAGAGCTCATATTGAGGACAGTGGACACACCAGGAGAAGACTTGCAAGAGGGTGATGTTTTTATTGTGGTCTTAAAAAAAAAGAAAGAAAGAAAGAAAGAAAAATACTGTAAATGCAAATAACCTTTTTTAGGTTTAGGTTTTAAATCTCTAAAATCTCAGCATTATGAGAACACGGCCAATAAGCTTGTTCACATGAATATTAATTAATTCAGACGAGCTGATGTCCATATTGGTGTGGCAATGATAAAAAAAATAAAAAAAAAAGGGGATGTGATAAACTTTAAATGTAAAAAAAATTTAAATGTGTTTTATATGGTTTACTTGAATTATCGTCACAAACTTCTCTTTTAAGGCTCGATAAGCAGCTTTAGTTAAATTTACACTTTCAGTTTTTTAGTTAGAGTTGCTCCACTTCAAACATCATCTACATTATATAATCACTTCATGTCATCATTTTTTATTAATAAGAAATCAGCTTTATTGCTGATTCTCCAGTTTTTATCTGTTATTTTTATTTTCCATTAGTGTTCAACCTCCAGGAAAAATCCCTCTCTGAAAACCGTCACCAAACCTTCAAATACTAATATTGTTTCATTATTTTTGAGGTGTTTATTTTATCTAGTATTTCATCTCAAATACTAGCAGAAGTAAACTGTCATTGATGGTCAAAGAGTTTGTAGAAAGAGTTAAAAAAAAAAGTTAAAGCTAAAAATAATCTGATGTAATCAGTGATATTATTATGATGATTTCAGGTTGAAGCCCATGGACATGTCTGTCTGTCTGTCTTTCTGTCTTTCTGTCTGTACGGCAAAACTCTGTCTAATTTATTAATACAAAGAAATTAAATTAAAGCGGAATGTCAGCCAAATAAACTCCCGAATAATATCTATTAGTGCAGGTGTTTGTTTACATTCAGCAAGTAATTTATTTTAAAGTGTATTATTAAATCTGGCTCATAACAACGCTTTTCCTCAACATTTTTATTGCATTTATGTTGCAGGTTAAACTTCAGGCAAAAGTAGCAGCTGCTGCAAAAGTGTCATTAAATTCCGTCCAGCGGTCGATTTAAGACGCGCCCACAGTTTGGCGCATGCGCAGTACGCTGTCTAAACTCGCGGTTTATAATCCGGTACAAAACCGATCATATCTTCACTTCGACTCAATATTTTGATTTCATTCACAGGTTTAACTTCAGGCAGAGATTTAAGTACAAACAAAGTTTCATCAAATTCTGACGAGACATTAGTTTTGCGTGATGCGGTGACAAAATATGGCTGGACGGACAGACAGACAGACAGATGGACAGAGACTGGTTTCTGGTCCTCGAATGTATGAAAAGATGTATATTATGTTAATGTAGATTACAAACACAGCTCATGATATAATATAAAATGTTACTATAATTCAGTCATGATTTAGAAGTGTGTTTGCGTAAACCACAAAAACATAGACACTAAGACATTTTTTGATATATTTATAATATTTGATGCATTTAAAACTCCTAGATATCCAAATTAAACATTGCTCTCGAACACCTCAAGCACTTCTGAGCTGAACTTACCTCAGACACAACAAGCTTATAGTTTTAATTCATTCTCATCAAACAGTCAAACTGTAAACATCTGCCATTCCGTGTAGACGCGATTAGCGACATCACTCAGCAAACCTGAGGAAAAATACTAAAACTGAGATGATTGTTTAAATTTTAATCTGAAGAAAATAATCATTAAGGTAAAACAATAAAGCTGAACCCTGAAGCGAGTGGACGGCGGGCGCAGGACGTGTAAAGACGCAAAAAAATGTAAACTTTCCCTGCTTTCTCCTTTCACCTCGTTCTTCTTCTTTGTGTTAACGGTAAATTATACTTACAGTGCGATACCGCCATCTACTGGACACTTAGAGTCTGGAGACAGTATTTACTTTTTTTCAGTCACAGGCCTTGTGTCATCCACACCTGTTACCAAGGTACAAAGGTCATTAAAGATAATTAGGACTGACATTTCCACAAATAGTTTTGTACCTGAGCGTCCAACAACATAAGTGGAATCCATATTAACTTAAAAGCTTTTCCCGTCATATTAAACTCTCAGCCTCATAGCACACAGAACGACCACAAATCAATCACTGCTGTGTCTAGCTGATGTCACCCGAATGACGATGGGCTCCCTCAAGGTTTCCTATTGTCATCTCAGGGAGTTTTTCCTTGACACAAGGAACAAACTGATAAATATAATGTATACATATTTCCTCACGTCTTTTAAAACTTATTTCCATATTTAGATATATTTTATGGTTCCGGGTAAAAAATAAATAAAAAAGAGAGAGAGAGAGAGAATTAGCATATCCTGATTAGATCAAAAGATTCCAGCAAGCCATAGGAAGTTTTACCATGTCAGGATTGAGGAAGTGCAGCGAGAAGGTGGTTAGAGGACATATAACAAAGAGAAATGTGAAAGAGACATGAGAAAGTTCACACAATGTCAGAAAACCTTACAATATGGGAACAAGGTAATATATATATATATATATATATATATATATACACAACTGTTCAAAAGTTTTAGAACACTTGCAAATTTCTTTTTTTTTTGTTTAGTGATTTATTTTCTACGTTCTACAACAATACTGGGGATTTCAAAAGTATAAAATAACACATATGGAATTAGGTAATTACGTAACAACCACAAAAACAAGAGTTAGTTGTTATTTTAAGACACAGAGGCCAGACTTTCTGTAATAGTTCCTGCAAGAACAGTATTGTCAAGTGCATTAGCAAAATCCGTCGCGCACCATAATGAAACTGTCTCTCATGAAGGCCGTCCCAGGAGGACGAGACCAAAACCTACCTCTGACCTCCGCAGAC
>JAQMYJ010000021.1:15715706-15727307 GCA_030014305.1 Clarias laeviceps | reverse complement strand
TAATTTATTACAGTATAACTGACTTAATAATTTATTATAATATACTAGAGACCATAGTAATTTATTACAGTATAACTGACTTAATAATTTATTATAATATACTAGAGACCATAGTAATTTATTACAGTATAACTGACTTAATAATTTATTATAATATACTAGAGACCATAATTTATTACAGTATAACTGACTTAATAATTTATTATAATATACTAGAGACCATAGTAATTTACTATAGTATATTACAGCTCATAGTAATGTATCACAGTGTACCTGACATAATAGTAATTTATTACAGTATACTTAATAATTTATTATAATATACTACAGACCATAATAATTTACTATAGAATACATAACCTACTAGACATTTACTACAGTATACCTGACTTCATGGTAATTTACTATAGTATATTACAGTTCATAGTAATGTATTACAGTGTACCTGACCTAATAGTAATTTATTACAGTGTACCTGACTTAATAATTTATTATAATATACTAGAGACCATAATAATTTACTATAGAATATTACAGCCCATAGTAATTTATTACAGTATTCCTGATCTAATAGTAATTTATTACAGTATAACATGGCCCATAGTAATTTATCACAGTATACATGACTTAATAATTTATTATAGTGTACTAGAGACCATAGTAATTTACTATAGAATACCTAACCTACTAGAAATTTACTACAGTATATTACAGCTCATAGTAATTTATTACAGTATAACATGACTTAAAAATTTATTATACTATACTAGAGACCATCGTAATTTATTATACTATACCACAGCCCATAATAATGTACTATAGTATACCATACCTAATAGTAATTTATTATATTATACCACAGTAGACAGTAATTTACAATAGTATATCTGACTTAATATAAATTTATTTTAGTATAACACACTCCATAGTAATTTATAGTATGGTTTATAGTATACCATACCTCATAGTGATTTATAGTATGGTTTATAGTATAACACACTCCATAGTGATTTACTATAGTACACTACAGACAGGTATTAAATCAATGCAAAATTAACATGCCTGATTTATACGTATAAGTTAATGAGTTGACTAAACTAGTTAACTACACTACTTTTATAAATTGTTTTCCAATTTACATATTGTCTACAAGTAGTTTGCTATAGTTTACTAATTTACTACAGTAAACAGTAAAGTATACCAAAACCCATAGTAACTTATTCTAATATACCTGACCTAATAAGAATTTATTGTAGAATACCACAGTAGCAGTAACTTATTCTATACCTGACCTGACAGCAAGTTATTATAGTATACCACAGGCTATTGTAATTTACTATAATACATTTAAGTCATATGACCTAAGAGGGAGTTCCCTCAGGTGAAGCGCGTGCTGATATTCAGCACAACAGGGTGATACTGTTTCTATACAAAAGTTCCCCAAATGCCATATAATCAACAGATTCAACAGATTATGATTTGTTTGTCTATTTTGTAAGTTATTTGGCAAACAATACCAGCAACTGGACTGGGACTGGAGACCGACAGTTGGTGTAATAAACCAATAGTCAACACGTGTGAAGAGGGGGGGAATATAGGATTAAACGTCCCAGTGCTGTTGTAGTCTATATCAGCACTCATGGACTGCCTCTTATTCTATCAAATTACTTGGTTGGAACTAATTGTTGTATAAACTACAGAATACCAAAGCCCGTAATAATTTACTACCATTTACTTTTTGGTACAGATTAGGTTTCAGAACATTTGTGCTTTGTCCCAGTGTTTCTTTGTGAATTCCAATCTGGCCTTCTGATTCTTACTGCTGATGAGAGGTTTCCATCTTGTGGTGTGGACATACATCTCTTCTCTCGAAGGCTTTTTCAAACAGTGGATAGTGATACAGTAGCTTCATCCCTGCCATGTGGAGAATGTTTGTGGTGTCACTGACTCCTTTCCCCCCCCCCCAATGCTTTATCAGTACATTACTAATTAATCAACAGGGATTTCCTCAATGATGGTTAAATGACTCTGATTCATGGTCTCTTTTTTTCAGTTTCAAAATGGTTTGCTTTTTTCCCTTAGACTCCCTGGTTCTATCCTTTTTAACAAGAAATGTAGTCTTCACAGGTGAAACCCAAGGCTAAAACAAAGAGTAGATAATCGGAGCTATGAACTGTTTAAACAATCCATCTAACAGAACTTGACTAACAAATAATGTGTTCCAATATTTTTGATCACATGCAGAATCAGATGAGTTTAAACAAAAGGCACCATAATCTCGGTAATCTAATGCATTAAAATGAAAATTTCAGGGAATGAAAACTGAAATTCTCCAGAATTGATCACCGGGTCTCCAGGGGTTACTGTAAGGCTGCATCCAAACACAATATTCATACTATATAGTAATTTTCCCTCTGTGCTTTGGCCTCATTCAAATGAGTGATTTTATCAGTGAAATTCAATATGGAGCTTTTCCAACAGTTTTATTTTTTATTTTTTATTAGGCCATTGAAACATTTTAAAACTTTGTCATGTAATATATATCATGATCATCTGTGCAGTCACAAAGCCACGTAACAAAAAATATATATTCAGGTTTCCAGAAAGTCTTGTCTTTAATCTTTCTTAAATTTTGATCTTTAAAACCTTTATTTTTCAACATTATGTTTAATAAGGAAAATCAGTATGAAATTGAATATACAAGCAGAATATCATACATCAACTTTTAAATGAACATAAAAATAAAAGCACATAAATCCCAAATACTGTGAAGAAAGCTGACTTTTAGGTAAATGTTTACAGCAATTCTACAAGTTAACCTAGAAATGTCAACTAAACGTCATATAGAACATCATAAAATAATCTGTCAAAAGTTTTTGTTTTTCTTGTGCATAGACAAAAAAGTAGGAAAAATAAATTGAGAACACCAGAAACCTATGAAAAATATAGCTGCCCATCACAGTCTTTGGCAGTTATCGCAAATTTGTTATTTTATTTTATTATTTATTTATTTTTGTGTAAAACCCTTATAAAGTCAAAGAAAATCTAGCCATTCACTGCGCAAGGTAATGCAATAAAAATATTGATCAGCTTTGTCAAATAACCGGCATTCACACCTTAATAATTCAATTTGTTTATACAATTTGCAAATATTTACCCACCGGCTGTTCTATGTACAGTTATCTCACACACACACACACACACACTTATTCCATGAGTAGAGGTGATGCGAGTGATTCGGGCCGTGATGTGATTCAATCGTAAGGTCCGTTCATCATTTGTCTCACAGTTCACATAAAGTCGTTTAACTCTGCCTCCAGGGCAGCAGCCATCTCATCTGCTTCTGAGCTACTACCGTCTTCGTTTGACTCCTTACTGGACTGGCTAGCCATGTCTCCATCCATGTCATCGTCCTCCTCTCTGGTGTCCTGCAGTTTCCTCTTGTGACCTCTAGAAAACAAAGCTGGCTGTTAGTAGGGCTGAGAATCACCAGAGATCAGCCGATACGATATTACACCTAAATGTTGATTTGATTTGCGATTCACAACATGAACTTATACACACAACAATCACAATACATGACTGAATCGATTCTCCCCATCACTTAGTTGTTTCAGAAAGAGGATAGAGGTATTTACACAGTGGGTTTATTCAAGATCACAGATACTGTCACAGATACTGTTTACTTAGTTCCCTCACTGGAACTAAGAGACCCAAACCCTACGAGATCCACAGAGCCAGATCTATGAAGACATGACGTGTTAAAAGTGTGTTGGAGTGGAAGATTCTCAAGTGTCCTGCACTGAACTCAACCCCGCTGAACCATCACCTCTGGGATAAACTGGAACCGGAGCCTCCTCACAACATCAGCGTTAATGCTTTTGTAGCTGAATGAACACTAATCTCTACAGTCATGCCTCAACATCTAGACTGATTTGATTAATGTGGCCTATTTTTATTTATTTTTTTGAGGGAGAGACTAATATAAAATAAATAAATTCCATAATAATTACTAGACAACAAAAATAATTGTATTGTAATAAATAAATAATATATCACTTACAAACTATGGAATGAGGTAAACTATGTCTTAAAAAAACTACAGAAAAACCTTGGATTGCGAACGAATTGTTTTGCAAGATGTGCGAAAACTTTTAAATAAATTTTAACTCTATAAACGAGCGAGGTCTTGAAATACGAGTAGTACGTATACGCTTTGTCTGCTGAGCGTCATATGATCACAACTGAGCCAATGGTTCTTCTCTCCCGCTCTCGCTGCGGGATTGTGGGTAATCGTCTCCCATACACGGCCTCAGGGCGTGTGCGACACTCGTATAGTCAACGTCCATGTGAGTATATACTGTTTAATAAAGCACTGTGACCACGTGTCTGTAAAGCATTTTTTTAAATTTATTTTGTGTCCAAGTGTAGTGACTGTTCTTTAGTAACTGTACTGCAACTACGTCCTCGTGAAAGAAAAAGGTTAAAAAGGCTGCAGCAGTGCGGGAGATGAATCTGTTTAACGGCAATGCAACGTCACATTCCACAAAATCCTCTAAAGGAGGTAAAAGCAAGTGTCATTAGTTGTTTAAGTCGCACAGAAAGAAAAAGATTGTTGATGTTAGTGATAGTGAAAGTTGTCCTACACAATAACCCTCCTCCTCTCCTCTCTCTCGTCTCCCTCACACCAGCCATGATTCTTTTCAAAGGTAAAGTGCAGGTTAATTTGTTTTATTTTTACTTTATATTTTGTATTAATAATTTTTATATGATTTTTTATTTTTTGGTTTGGGTTGTGGAATGAATCATTGGACTTTCCATTATTACATAGTTGAAAATTCTCTTTGATATATGAGTGCTTTGAATTACAAGTACATTTCAGTAACAAATTATGCTCACAATCCAAGGTTTAACTGTATAGTTCATTAAAACCAGACAGCCCTGTAGAGTCATAGTATTTAAGACTGACAAATAATGAATCAAATGAATGTCAGTATAATAAAGATCTCAAGATCTAAAGAAAGGTGTTCGATGGGCCACGAGTGAGCTCATTTATGTGGAAGAGCATTGAAAGCACTTTACTCTGCATGTGTTAAGTTACACCGTCATGTGATGGAGCAAGAGCAACAGATTTTCAAAAAAAGATGATGATTAACTGAACCTGAAATCCTGTATACAACCGGAAAGCAAATTGTAATTTACAATGTAAGTTACTTAAACTCCTTGAATTCTTCTAAAAGATATGGTACCTTGCTGTGCTCTCAGTCTGACTGCGATCTTCTTTAGATGTCGATGTTGTGTCTTTGACAGACGAGCCCAGGGTCTGATGGTAATCTGTTGGTTCAGCACTCTGACGGCTGGCGTCGTCTTCCTCTTCGCCCTCCACTCTCTCGTCCTTCTCTTTTCCCTCACTATCGTTATCACTTTCTTCTCCAAGAATATCATCCACCTGCAACAGGCATATACATCTCACTTCTGGACCTGGTCCATCTTTAAAATTAAAATTAATTAAAACTATACTTATATTCAGAAAGCAGCAATTTCCTTATAAGTACAGGTAGTCCCCTACTAAAGAACAAATCCGACTTAAGAACGAGTTCCATTCCAGGAACACGTTTGTAAGTCCCACAAAGTGAGTCTTGTACGCCTTTGACAAGAATATACAATGTAAACCATACCAATCCACTCGACCAAATCTGTCCCCTTTCCCCACATAATCAAGCCTAAGGAAATGAACCTCCATATGAAATGTTGTCTCTGTGCCTTTAAATCGCGAGGGGAATCCCGGATGCCATTTTGTCTCAGAGCTGTTTTCCACTGTATTGGACTGTGAACTCTGTTTTGTTGAGAATTTTGGGATGTTGAGGAAATTAGGATTATTCACCACCAGGACAGCTTTACAGGACAGCCGTTTTCTATCATCGTGTTTCCAAACTACATTGAAACTGATTCTTTGAAACCAGTGAGGCCGACTCATTTCTACCCCCTACACACACACACACACACACAAACACACACACACACACAGCGGACTTTGGACATTTTATACATTCACTTACACACTGAAAATATTGTATATTAATTATAAATATTGGTATCTGGTGCATTGCAGTGTCTATTTTTGTACAATACATGAGCTACTTCCGTAATTGAACCAAAAGTAGAACTGCGGTCCATTTGTATCTGTGGAACTCAAATGTTCGAATATAATTTAAACCACTTAATCCGCACACAGGTAGGAAAAATTATCCCACGACGCATTAAATTTCCAGTATTAAGTGCTTTTGAATCTGCTGACGGTAGAAAAATGGTGCATGAATTATGGACCACAAATAATATCTCAGTATTAAAATAAACTTTAAAATAACAATAAACAGAATATATTAAAAGCCGGTCTATTTGTGGATGTTTCTTCAGTTGGTCTCAACAGCAACAACAAATTAAACACTGAAAATGTAAACAGAACAATACAAGGACTGTAACAAAAGTAATGCAAAAGTGGGCTACTCAACAAAATGTACTAAAATATATTTATTCTCTATTGTTTAACAAGCTCCGTTCGCTTCTAAACTAGTTTCATTCTCAGGTACGATTGGCTTCCGTATGTGATATGATCCTGAGTACGCTGTATCGTTCTTGAAAACATCATCTCCAGATTTTGCTATAAACACGTTTTTTTATTGTACTGTAAATAGGCCACTTATGCACTACTGGTTAGATGCTAACTGCATTTCATTGGCTCTGTACATGTACGTTGCACAGTGAAAGTTAAATCTAATCTAAAAGATTATTTTACTCAGTTGGTTTGGTATTTAACTTCTCCATGTTGTTTCCATGTCGCAGACTGGACAGGACGGAGTCATGTGACCACACAGTGCCTCATAACACAGACTAGAGACTGTAACACTAAACGTTGTACAATTGCTGGTTGATGAGGACATCAGGAAGACGTCAGGTCTACACGTCAGCTCTCACCTCTCTGTCCATACTGTCCAGGTCCTCTTTACAGAGCGTGTAGAGAGGCATGGTTTCAGACAGGCTCGGCTGGCGTTTTCTGCGCGACGGCGCCGGCTGCTCATCGTCTGGTCTCGAGCTGTCGACATCTTCCTGCTGCAGAAATCTCATGTCCCTGAAGGAAAAACAAAAACAGACTGACTGATGACTTTAAATGTTAAAACTTTAGATTTGGAATTGTACATCAGCGTCTTAAATTCAGCCACACTGTGGAATAAGTCGTCTCTTTATTTCCAGTCAGTTATCCCAAATAAAAACGAGAAAAGAAATTCAGCATATAAGTCTTTGAATGATTTTATGCTTTACGTTATTAACTAGAAACTCCACCCCCTTCCTCAACCTCATGTGCTCTTTGCCGTGTCTGATCACTTTGCGTCATGATCGAGATTGAACGATTCTGCCAAGAATTCTGAAGTAAACGTCCAAAAGAAAAGTGGACCAGGTTTGGAGCATCGTTCCCAACAGGCAGACCTGAGGAAGTCACTGCTGCCAAAGGAGTTTTAACCAAGTACTAAGTTATGGGTCTGAAATGGGCTATATATTTTTATTACCCCATAAATAATAATATTATTATATTTTATTATTATACTATTATAATAGTTTTTTTCATTGTTATTATTATAGAGTATTGTGTGTAATAAGGTTTAAATCCATTGCAGCCCGTAAGGACCCACCATGAGACAGGTGTCTCACAAACCCTTTAAATGTTCTGGAAAGTTCCTTCATCCTTGACTTTAATTGTTTAACTTCTGCTGCTTCTGTCTATGACTTTGTGTAACTATGACATGATTTCCAATTGGGTTGCTGTGCCTGGGTAGCACATGTGACAGAACTAGCTTAAAAATATATATATATTTTTGTTCCTGAAAACAAGTTTTATTCTATTTGACAATTCTACATACTTTAGTAACCTCTCATAATTTATGATGTTTATTTATATATTTGACCTGGGAAGATGTCATGTGTCGTCTTAAAAAAAAAAAAAACTTTCCATTTTGAATTAACCACAGTGATGGCCAAAAGTATTTGGACAACATATGCCATATATTATGTTTCTCACTGTGCACATGACACAGGTAGTTTCTCACACACACACACACACACACACACACACACACACACACACACACACACACACACACACACACACACACGTATGTACATCCATTGACACCTCTCTTTCAAGCCCTTACTCCAGTGTTTTTAGATCTTTCTGTCAGATGTTACTCTGGTATACTGAAGTATAATTACAAGCATTTCAGTGTCAAAGGCTTTTATTGACAATTACATTTACAACTGCAACTACAATTAAGTTTAAGCAGAGAGTCAATATTCGCAGTGTTGATCCTTTTTCAAGACGTCTGCAATGCTGTCAATCAACTTCTGGGCCGCATCCTGACTGATTCCTGCACAATCAATGCTTGGAGTTTGTCAGAATTTGTAGTTTTTTTGTTTGTCCACCTGCCTCTTGAGGATTGACCACAAGTTCTCAATGGGATTAAGGTCTGCGGCGTTTTCTGGCCATAGACCCAAAATTTTAAAGTTTTCTTCCCAGAACCACTTCGTCATCACTTCTGCCTCCATCATGCTGGAAAAGTCATTGTTCGTCACCAAGCCGTTATTGCATGGTTGCAGGTGGTCAATCCTCAAGAGGCAGGTGGACAAAGAAAAACACCTAGGATGTGGCTCAGAAGTTGATTGACAGCATGTCAGAGGTTTGGAAATATTGACTCTCTGCATAAACGTAATGTAATTGTCAATAAAAGCCTTTGACACTTATGAAATGCTTGTAATTATACTTCAGTATACCAGAGTAACATCTGACACAAAGATCTAAAAACACTGAAGCAGCAGATTTTGTGGAAATCAAATATTTGTGTTGTTCTCAATACATTTTGCCACGGCTGTAGATAGAGAGAGAGAGAGAGAGAGAGAGAGAGATACCTAAAGGGTACTTCATGTCCAGATGTTGTGGCAGATGATTTTTGAGGAGGACGTGGCACCTGAGGGCCTCTTCGGATCAACTTCCCAGTTACAGAATCATACGTGTGAACCTCTGGAGGCGGCCGGCCTTTGGGCTGGATGGAAACAGGGTCAGTGACAGGCGCTGGGAAGAACTCCTGAACATCAGGAAATGGTGATGGGCTACTACTTCTTTAAAAAAAATAAAAAGAAAGAAAGAAAATAAACACTCACTTGTGCTGATCTTAAGTGTTGTGTAATATATATATTATTCTGAAACTTGAATATGGTTAATAAAGTCGAACCTCCTTAACAAGACTCAAACAGCAGAGCACTTTTACACAGAGATGATTAACGTTGAGTTTTACGGGGTTGTGTTTCTAAATAATCACTCACTCCCTGTGGAAATGGACTCATAGCCTTCATGTTGGCCCTGCTTGTCAGTTTGCTCCTTTCTAACCTCCTCTGCGTGTCCTTGCCTCTGCATGTTCAATGTGAAAAACTGTAATGAAGTGAGTGGATGTAAAGTTTTTGTCTTCTAATGAAATAGTTATGTTCCTGACAGACTGATAATTTACTAAAGTATTAATTTGACGTGTAGATTATCATCATCATATGTATAAAATTCATATTCAAATAGTGTTAACTCCATTTGTGAAAATGTCAGTCAAAAAGAGAGAGAGAGAGAGAGAGAGAGAGAAAACACAAGAAAGGAAATATAAAACAATATAAATAATAAGAAATGAGTGGAGTAAGACCTCTGAGATTTGGTGTAGTCCTCCTTAAGCGGGAACAGCTGCTCCTCCACTCTTTCCCATCGCTCCAAGCATCCCCAAAGCCAATCGGGATTCACCACGTGCAGGTGCTTACAGGCCTGGGCCTGCCGGACCTTCTCCGTACCTTACACGTAAACGAAAACACAAGAATATTCAAAAGTATAACAAGAGTTTTTCCAGCAAAAACTGATGAAGTGTTGTAAATATCTGATCACCAGCAGACGAACACAAACTGGGCTGCTTTCATTGTATAATAAACTACACGTGCCCTCGACTTTGTACACGTGGAATTTAATCACACACTCATGAGCGCGTTTTCAAAAACGAATTGGAATTTTGTGATGAACTAATGATTTTTACGTGTTACTGTGAAGTGTGAGATCGCGTTTATTAAATAGATTTCAACTGCACACTCGTAAGTGCATATTAAATCTGGTGAATTTTGAGATGAATGCCATTATAATTCTAAATCTACATTATAATATAAAAATGAATTCAGTAGTTTTTACGTGATGCGTGCATAAACAAACAGACAAACAGAAATTCCACAAACCATCTTGATGTATTCTATTACTCATCTATTACCCAATTAAAATTTTTTTGGCAAATATCTTCAATGTACAGACACGGCCACTATGTAAAAATAAATAAATAAATATTTATAAAAAACTAAGTTTAATGTTTTCCTTTTTTTTTTTTTACTTTTCCTTTCAGTGATAATGACAATGTGCTGTTAAAACGGCCACCACGATCACCTGACTTGACATCTCGTGGTATTTTTCTATGGGTCTATGGGAACTCAAGCAAAGAATCATTGAGGCGCTGGAGAACGTTACACAAGGAGCTGGACTACAGACTTCACCAGCTTTGTGAGATCAGTTATAAAATCTATATATCCGTTTGAATCTGTTGTTGCAATTTTGATAAATAAATCTGTAATTTTTCAACATGAAGCCTATTTAAATTCATTTGCCTTGAACATGTAGTGACTCAGATATTCATATTTGAAATGATGTCAATTTTTTTTTGGATACACCCTGTTTGTACAGACGAACAAAATCACGCTCAGACCCGGTTCAGGTTTTAGCTCCACCTATGTGTGAAAAAATAAAACATGGAGCTTCTCAGAGAAAAACCGAGGACGTGATGGGGCATCACGGAATAAAGCGGTGGTGGCTGATCGTATCCATAGTGACCTGTATGCATGCAGGTGCGTGTCGGTTGGTTAGGCTGTTGCTATAGAATTGCAGGCAGATGTTGGGTGGTTGCTATGGTACTGCCGCATATGATATGCAAAATAGTTGCTATGGTGTTGCTAGGTGCTTGCTATGTGATTTCTATGGTATGGTATCCAAAGTATTGCTAGATGGTTGCTAGGTGATTCCATGCGATTTGATACACACGCAAAGTCAGAGGAACATGTGTATGTGTATAACGCCGATAAGTTCGCCTGCTGACAAACGTGGGTTTGTAAAATGGCAGACGATGTCCCTCACAGTGACCCGTAACACACCGTTTCTGGACAGGCCTCCTGGACGTGGGCGTGATTTTAGGAACATAACACGAGGAAAAGCTCAACATGAAAAATGTGATATGCAAAATGTGCCACAAGGACTCTGTGTAAACACTTGTTGGCCTACAATGACCCTGTTCTTCTGCTTCAACAGACATGTAGTGTGTGTGCATATATATATATATATATATATATATATATATATACACACACACACACACTGTATATACAGTCCCCATCAAAAGTTTAAAACCACTTAAAAAATGGCAAAAAAATCATATTTTGCATGGTTGGATCTTAACAAGGTTCCAAGTAGAGCTTCAACATGCAACAAGA
>JAQMYJ010000021.1:15636689-15654508 GCA_030014305.1 Clarias laeviceps | reverse complement strand
TGTAGAAAGAAATAAAAATCAGGAACCATCATGGAGTTAGAAAGTGTTCTAAAACTTTTGAACGGTAGTGTAGATATCCTTTATTTAAGATCTTTATATCTACTTGATCTATACATAATGTTCCCAGTCATTTATTCTTTGCAATACTGTATATTTCCAACTGTCTTATCTGTGATCATCTCTGACTCAGTATCCAAATATTCACTCGTTTTCTTGATGTCATTAACATAGTGGTGACAACCGTGTTGTCTCGGGCGTCTAAGCCTCTGGGTTGTTGATCAGAAGATCCGGGTTGAGCCCCACTGCCCCGGAAGAGCCCTAACCCTATTACCCAGTCACTGCATGTAGTGCTGGTCCCAAACCTGGTTGAAAAACAGGACACAGCTCCAAAACAAAAATGTCATTAATATGATGTGATTCGTTTACTCCACACCCTGCGTCTGAGTGTCCATGATTCTCTAATCACATGACCTGCTGCTTAAGTAAATACATTACACTTGTCTCCTGATTGTTTCAGTACATCAGGTATGGATGTTCATCTTGACAGTAAACTACAGTATGAGGCAGGACTTCAGGGTGTGTGTGCATGAGTACGTCATGTAATAGTGTAATGCGGAAAGTAATCTCGCCGCTGAAGCAGTGGAGTCAGAAAGTCATTAACAAAACTGATGTGAGAAATGGATTGAAATGATGTGAGCAGGCGAGAGCCACTGTGTGGGACCTTCTCAACTCCTCAGATTTTCATATTCACACTTCTTAAAAGATTTTTTTTTCTTTAGACAATCACTTCAAAATAAGCTTGAAAAGTCATCCTTAAATATGATGTAATCATATAATAAACCACGAGAAAAGTAATCACTGGTGGATGGCTGAATAGTTTGTGGAGACCCTGGTTATGCCGTCTGCACTCAGAAGGATTTCCGAGTTGTGCAAAAGAAAATAGTTTATCCCATCACTGAGGCATCCCACCATAGCCAGCTTGTGTGTGTGTGTGTGTGTGTGTGTGAGATGCATTAGTGTGTTACTCCTGCCTGTGATGCAGCATGAGGAGCAGTTTGTCAGCTTCACTTGACTAATCATTTAATCTCCTTCTCACTCCTCTATTGGCAGCTGTGGTGTGATAAAGCAGATGTGACGGCTAAGCTGTGCTCTAACCGGAGCTCATTTAGCTTCTAAACCTCACTTGCATACAGTGAAAAAACATAATCTGATCATAGCAGGTCTTAGTATTAGGCAAATACAACCTATAATAACAACATATAACTTTTTTCACAGTGCCATTATTGATTTAACAAAAACAAACAAAAACATTTTGGCAATATTAAGTGTTTAATTTCTTCTTCCACAGGATTTAAGAGGGTAAGTTGCAGCCAGTTGCTGCTAATCATTAGCCCTTGAGTAACCTAGAAGTTTTGGCAGTTTGCTGATCTGAAGCATGCAGGTGTCTGTTATCACAATGCCAAGAGGGAAAGACAGAAGTAATAGTCTTAGACAAGCAATTATTCTGCACAGAAGTCTCGAATGGGCTATAAAACCGTTTCCAAACAATTTAGAGTTCAACATGCTACAATGAAAAAGATTCACAAGTGAAAAGCATTTAACCCAGTCGTCTCAGGAGTGGACGTCCCAACACATCCAGCCCAAGTCAGATCCTACAATAATCAGAGAAATACAAGGCCTCAGCGAGCATGTTAAATGTTAAAGTTCATGAGAGCACAATTAGAAGAAGACTGAAGACGTATGGTTTATTTGGAAGGGGTGGATGATTTAGGCGGATGATGTTTTGCAACCACAGGATCTCAGCGCCTTGCAGTATTCCAGGTATTCCAGGTATTCAAACGTATTCTAGAGGTAAGTGTGAGGCCATCTTTTCGATAGCTAAAGCTTAGTCAAAATTGGATCATGAAACAGCACAATGATCCGAAGCACACCAGTAAATCTTCATCAGAATGGCTGAAAATCAAAGAATCAAGGGTTTGGAATGGCTAAGTCAAAGTCCAGACCTCAATATAAGTGCTGTGGTGGGATGTTAAGAGAGCTGTGCATAAGCAAATGCCCCAAAACCTCAATAAATATTGTGAAGAATGGACCAAAATCATGTGAGAGACTGATAGTCGTACAGGAAATGATTACTTCACGTTATTGTTGCTAAAGGTGGATTTACAAGCTATTGAAACAGGGCGTACTTAGTATTGTCTGCAGAATGTTTCCTTTTTGGCTTCATTTTTGTTAAATAAATAATGACAAGATGAAAAACATAGGTTGTTCATCTAACGTTGTATTTGCCTAATGCTGAGACCCGCTATGATCAGATGACTTTTAATATAGTATTACACAAAAGAAAAACATCAATTAAATGGGGGTACTTACTTTTGAACATGACTGTATAAATCAGACCAAATATTATTATGATTCTTATTATTACTTATTTATTTATGGAGCCACATGGATTGCAGTTATAAACAAACCCTAGATTTAGTGCATGATGTGTAGCTGCTACAGTCTTTTTTATTAATTAATCTCTGTAGAACTTTAGTCAGTTTTTGTGGGTGGACTTGGATGTCTTGCTAGTAGATTCAAAACAACCCGGTTTATATATTTTATTATCAGTTTTAGCGTCACAAGCTGAGACAGCTAGACATTTATTTATTTAAGAAAAGACTTTGAATCCCACAGAGTCAGAACTAGCCGGGAGTCCAGCTCTCTGTTCTGTGTCCATCAGACCAGAACTCTCACGTTTTGACCTTGTGAAGAGGGCAGATAGTGCATATTTATAGCCCAGTGAAACAGAAGGTCATGGATGCTCAGGAATTTCTAAAACTCTCAGAATAACTTCTAAAAGATTTTGTCCATAACCACCTACTAATATTAACTCACGTACCTTTAAAAATATATCATGATTTTAAAAAGTGTTTTGCACGCAACCAGATTTTCATAACTTTCTTTAACTTATCTGTATCTAGGGTTTCTTCATATTTTTATCTTTTCACCCCATCTGTTTTTGCATTCTTTACATTTTCCTGCCTTCCTGTCATATCTCTCTCATTTTTTCCCTCCTAATGGTTTTTCACGTTGATAGGATCTGGATAAGACCCAGACGGGGATCAAGCGTCACCACAGCAGTATCAGTGAGCTCAAGCGCAGCTTTATGGAGTCGGTCCCCGAGTCACGGGTCAGCGAGTGGGACAAGCGCCTGTCCACGCACTCTCCTTTTCGCACCGCCAGCATCAATGGCCAGATGCAGCCAGATGTGGTGAGTAGAATCCTGATATTGCTGTTCAGTTCATGTAGGAAGAAAATATTTTATTTCAAATATTTTTCTTATTAAGTTCAGTATTAGTGTCACTGACATGTATTCAGCTGATTTTATCATTGATAGAATTAAAGCTCAATAAGGTTTTGTTATTCTTGTGTTATAATGATAACGCAAACACCATCTTAAAAAACGTGGAAAAAACAAAACTGCTTGGACAATTCCATAATTATAACAACAAATAGCAATCTGCAAAACTTTATTTAGCTCCTGAGCTAGACACCATAAGGAACATACTGTAAAGTCTAATGTAATAATATGTCTGATTAGACTGTTTTAACATCATTAAAATTATATATACATAACATATAATTAAATCGGTCTCACCGGTTTTAAACGAATCAGTCCAGAAGCCCGATGGTAGAAAATAATCCGAATTTTGGGAGAATCCTCAATAAACAGAGTTCACAGTCCAATACAGTGGAAAACAGCTCTGAGACAAAATGGCGTCCGTGATTTCCCTCACGATTTAAAGTCGCAGAGACAACACTGTTACATTTGACGTGCGAGATTAATTTCCTTAGGCGCGATTAAGTTTTTTTGGCCACATGATGGCAGTGTGAGGATAAGGGACAGCGATTTATTCAAGTGGCTTGGTAAGCTTTACATTGTAAAGGCGTATAAGACTCACTTTGTCAGACTTAAGAACAAATTGGACTTACAAACCTGCATAGATGTCATGGATGTGGATAAATCAGCCTGCAGTTGTGTAGTCTTTTTGAAATACTGGCAGGAAGCATGATAGATAGATAGATAGATAGATAGATAGATAGATAGATAGATAGATAGATTGATTGATTGCAGGCTGCAACTGCAGGCTGGTTTATTCATTGTGCCAAAACTATATAGGAGATGGAGTTATAGTCTTCTGAAAATTCACAATGACAACCAAAACTATTTTGAAACAGTATTTTGGCAAAGAAAACACATAATATTTGTTTGTAATACTTATTGCTGCGTTTAATACATTATGTATGTGTATTTATTTGGATTGGATTATCTGAACCTGATATTCATTTGTATTCATCTTGAGTTTGAGATCATGCATAATATCATGTTTGTCTTAGAAAAGTCCTTACCTTTGGTAAAAAGAAAAGAGCAGCTACACTGAAGGGGAAAGTGGAACAAAACCATTTCACCTGTCAGACTTCATGTTAAGGCCTCATTAATCTGCACTGTAACAACCGTGTCCTCCTACGCTGTCAGTGTGCTTTCATCAAAATCAAACCCTAACACCATTTTACACTTTTTTTTATTTATGCATAAATGAAGCTGAACTCATGTGACCTGGTGCAGTGTTTCTCCTGTGTTTTTTTTTTTTTTGCTTCCCTTCAGAGTTACACAATTTCCAAGAAACGCTTTAAGATCACAGCACTTTTTGTATCATTTTGCTAATTTCTTCATTCTTGGGAGAAGCATTTTAGCAGCTGATTAAATCCAGGTCTGCACCTGTAGGTTAACCACAGAGGCGCTAGTGATAGACGCATACAGCCGGATCAGGACTGTAAAGCAAGCGAAGCTGCCATTGTTATCATTATCATTATTATGTTGTATCCACTGCATGGGGTCATGCAATGTGAGCAAAATCAAGACTTTCAGCTTTAATTCAAGACGTTTGATAAAAGTGTGAAAGGCATTTTCATACACGCACCCCATTTTTTGGGAGTTCATAAATAACTGAACAAACTAAAATATATTTCAAACCTAATTACTGCTTTTACTACTTGGCCAATGAAAAATATCCCGTTTCTTTGCTTGGGTAGCTATTTGTTGGTTTATTATCTATCTGCAACATTCCCTTCATTCTGGTACAAGATAATTTTGATCAAATTCAATTTTTATTTGTCACATACACAGTCATACACAGTACGATATGCAGTTAAATGCTTAGACGACCACCAGTGACCTTAAAATAAAAGACTATTAATAGGAAATAAATATGAAAAAGAAAATAGAAGGCAAATTTAACTAAGAAAGAATTAAAATAACGGTACAGTACAAAATATACAATATTCATAAAGAAAAATATATGAAATAATATAGAAAAATAAGAAAAACAGCTGTACAATATAGAAATATAGAATTTATGGAATTTTTGTGTGGGAATGAAGTTGAATATAAATAGAAATGTCCAGGGGCTGTGCAAATATGCCTGAAAGTGACATATTTAAAGTGACTTGTGTTAAAGTAAGTAACTAATGTCCACGAATGTGCAGATGTGCAGTGGCCACTAGTGTTAATGAATGTCCAGAATGTCCAGAGTAACATAATATAACATAAGTAGCAAGAAACATATGTGTGGATGTGTAAAATGGATCAGTACTGTGTGGTGTACTGATTAAGAGACCGTATCGCCTGCGGGAAGAGGATTTGATTTCATCAGTTTAAAGAATTTGGCAACATCTGGCTAATCTGGCCTTTCTGTACTTGAGCGTCACCAGTTGTTTGCATCTTGTTGTGAAGCTTCTGTATTTACTTCATAACGACGACTCTTGACTGTAGACTTTAACGATGACACGCCTACGTCCTCAAGAGTGTTCTTGAGTTGGCTAGATGTTGTAAAGAGGTTCTGCTTCACCATGGAGTTCTGTGGTCGTCTGTTTTACTTGTTTTCCAGGCCTTTTGGTGTTACTGAACTTGCCAGTTAATTCCTTCTTTCTAAGAATGTTCCAAATTATCATACTGGCCACTCCTAATAATTATTTTCTCTCAGGTTGATTTCTGTCAGGTTGGTCCTTCTTTACTTGCATACTGTAGATCTCTTTGGACCTTACGTTCGAGTGAACAGCTACCAAATGCAAATGTAACACTCAGAACCACTTCCAGGCCCTTAATCTGCTTGAGTAGTTATGGAGTAACAAGGAAACAGGCCACACCTGGTCATGCAACTTACTGTCAGGCTTTTGTTCCATTATTTATGAGCCCCCTTGAAATGGGTATATCTGTATGAAAATGGCTCTAATTTCTGACACACCCTTGGCAAACCCCTTGAATTTAAGCTGAAAGTCTTGACCTTGATCCCATTTTAAGTGTTTTCATTTCAAATTCAGTGTGGTGCTGCCCAGAAGCCAAATGGCAAACAAAAAATCTATTTGTTTTGTTCCAATATTTATGGACCCAATTGTATGTTTACATATTACTTTTCTGATGTTCAAAATATATATATATATATTTTTCTACTGCATACAAACTAGTGATGCGCGGGTCGTCTGGTAACCGGGTTGGGGCGGGTAAAGAAATTGTCACTTTATTTGCGGGGCGGGTTGGGGCGGGTCATTAAAAACAAAATGAAATAAAAAATATATAAATAAAAAAATAAGGCTGTTTTCATTTGAATTACAATGTCTATTTAATGGGTGCGGGGCGGGGCGGGTTGTAAAAATAGATACAGTGGTGCGGGGCGGGCTGGGGCGGGCCAAATAATTTCATAAAAGCGGGACCCGCGGGTTGGAAAAATACCGACCCGAGCATCACTAATCCAAACATTCTTCTCCTTTGTATTGTGTCTCTGTTCCGTTGCCTATTCTAACCTTTCCTGTTTATTGGCTAGTTTAAATTTTGGCTTTATCTTGGAATCTCTGCTTAGATGGCCAGCGTCCCAGAGTTGCCTTTTCACTGCTGAAGATGAGACTAGAGTTTTGTGGACACTATGTAATAAAGCTGCCAGCTGAGGACCTGCGAGGTGTCTGTTTCTCAACCTAGAGACACTGATGTGTTTATTCTCCTGCACAGTTGTGCACCAGGGCCTCCCACTTCTCATTTATTTCTAGTTAGAGGCAGTTTACCTTGTTGCGTAAAAGGACTTGTAACACACCTTTGTAATAAATCTGCAGTTTCTTGGGAGTTTCTCGTGTTGTAATAGTTTCATTTCTCCAAACAAAAGTAGATTGTGGAATTTCTAAAGAAAGCATCACTGGCTGAAAATAAATACACTGAGAGCTTCTACATGCAACTAGGTGCCTCATCTATGTTGATTCAATGTGTTTAAATCCACCAAAGACACATTGATTAAGATGATTAAAAATTACCAGAACACCACCCAAGCTGGCAACACTGGGACACGATCTTGCACTTCTTTGGCAAATAAGCTTAAAGGTGCATTACCTCCTTTAGACCATGTGGGTTAGAAAAGCCTTTCACTGTATGTATGTACTGTATAGTTAAATGGCTTGTGTACAGTCAAAATTTGGTCATGTATATGCTTATAAAAGAGAAAAAAAATTGGAGAGCTCATATATTGGGTGATTTGTGCCAAGGATTTGCACTGAGCTCCCACTGGCCCTGAGACATTTACATTTTGATGTTTGACAGATGCTCTTATCCAGAGCGACTTACAAAAGTGCCTAAGTTTCCGTCATTGGATAGATCATCACACTGGGTTACTAAGTTATTAACTATGTACCATCACTCAACAACTGTTGGGAAAGGGCACAATTAACCCTTAGGGGTCGATGGAATCGTCGACGATGCCAATCACTTTTCTTCTCTTTGTGTTTTTGTTTTTGTAAATGAAACTATATTGTAGCAACCCAGAAAAAACTATGTACACTTTCCAAATATATCGGCAAGACCGAGGAGCTGTCAAAGGACATCAGGGACAAGATTGTAGATCTGCACAAGGCTGGAATGGGATACAAGACCATCAGCAAGAAGGAGACAAATGTTCTATTCGCAAATGGAAGAAATAACCTTAAATCGGCCCTGGGTCTGGAGCGCCATGCACGATTTTATCTCATGGGGTGAGGGGGGGGGGGATCATGCGAAAAGTGAGGGATCAGTCCAGAGCTCTACACAGAGATTGTGAATGATCGCAAGGCAATTGAGTCCACAGTCTCCAAACAAACACAGTAACACAACACCCCATCATGGATTGAAATCCTGCAGCGCCCACAAGCTCCCCCTCCTCAAGAAGGCACATGTACATGCTCGTCTAAAGTTTGCCAATAAACAGAGATGAATTGGGAGAAAGTGCTGTGGTCAGATGACACCAAGATTGAGCTCTTTGGCATCAACTCGACTAGCGATGTTTGGAGGAAGAAAATGCTGATTATGACCCTAAGAACACCATCTCTACAATCAAGCACGGAGGTGGAAACATCATGCTTTCGGGGCTGTTTTTCTGCTAAAGGTACAGACCAGGCCATGTATTGTAAAATCTCAGCCGGATCTCTCAGCCAGAACACTGAAGATGGGTCATGGCATCACTTCCAGCATGACAGTGACCCAAAACATACCACCAAGGCAACAAAAGAAGGTCATGGAGTGTCCTAGCCAGTCTCCAAACCTTAATCCTATAGAAAAGATTATGGAGGGAGCTGAAACTTTGAGTTGCCAAGAAACCATAAGAATTTAGAGAAGATCTGTAAAGAAGAGTGGACCAAAATCTCTCCTGAGATGTGTGCAAACCTATTAGCCAACTACAATAAACATCTTACCGCTGTTGTTTCTAACGAGGATTTCTCCTCCAAGTACTAAGTCATGTTTTTCCTCATTGAAATGCAGCTCAATTTCAATGTCTCCGTCCTTTACAATAAAATTCAAAATTATAGACCTTTCATTTATTTGTAAGTTTATAATCATTTATAATTATTTTCCCCACTGTATACGTACAGTATAATACAGTAATGGCTTAAATAAACAATAGGGATTAGTTCTGTAATGTATGATGTTCATGAATTAAAAAATCATATCGCATTCAGATTAATGTGACCAGATGTCATAATGCATGTGCTCGTGAGTACTGTAGAATTTCTGCCGTTTGGTTTGGATGCGTTCGAGTATAATTTCCTAGGCTAAATTAAGAATGCACTCATGTCAGCTGTACAGTAGGTGGCGGTATACAGCTTAAACATGGCCTCTTGAGTTATTTGTCTCTCTGGGCTTGTGCGCTGGCGGTAATGGCTTCAAAGAGACTGCAAAATGTGCAAAATGTGGTTTTGCTTTTAGTTGTTTACTTCTTTTACTTCCTAAAGAGTTTTCCCTTAAGTTCATTCAGCTCATAAATCTGAAAAACAAAAAACCCCACACAGACCTAAGCTGTGCTGGAGAGCTGTATTTTTAAAGCACGGCTTGCTGTGTGAAGGATCGGGCCTGATATCAGCATTTTCCATAACGTATGTATAATACGTAAATATGTTTGTATTATGTTACTATGGTTACCAAAATCACAGTTGGAAATCACAGTGTTAAAATATATTTTTGCTTACATTACAGGGAACCTAGAATGTTTAGCACTTTTATTTTCTCAAAATTAAAGAATTAAATAAAGAGTTCGATTTAATATTTCTTATATTAAATCAAACTCTTTATTTAATATTAAATCGAACTCTTTATTTAATTCTTTAATTATTGTTTAGCACTTTTATTTTCTCAAAATTAAAGAATTAAATAAAGAGTTTGATTTAATATTTATTATATTAAATCAAACTCTTTATTTAATTCTTTAATTTAGGTTAATTTAATTTTCTTTAATCTACACTACTTCTATTTTCATAAAAAAAAATTTTTATTTTAACAAAAAAAAAAAAAAAAAACTGTCACAAGCATGCCAAACCAACGAGGGGCGATATAACCCTAACCCAGCCCTAGTCATGGTGTATCTGTGTGAAGAATGTGTTCCCTTTGTGGACTTTTCCTACAGACTCCTGTAGTGAAGACAAACACAGTCACTAAATCCCCAAACAGCGAAACTGCCAGCAAGGAGGGTCCGATAGTGCACACCGAGACTAAGACCATTACATACGAGTCTGCTCAGGTAAGGAGAAAGAATGCACTTTAATTCGGTTTGTGAGGTGACTAGTTCGCGGTGTGCTATGTTTGGGAACAGTCTGAGACGACGTTTCTGTGTTTCTTTTAGCCGGACGAGAGCGTAGGGATGCTGCTCAATGCACAAACCATTACCTCAGAGACTCTGAGCACCACGACCACTACGCAGATCACCAAGGTGAGACACTTCTTAAGGGGCTGCCTCAGGAATCCGGTGTTCCTTTAGTGCGTAGCTTGGGGACATCCTCAGAAATGATCGTGGCACGTCTGCAAGATGCATGTGAATGTTCGGGTTGTAGTCAGCAGGCAGGTCAAGCATAGTGGAATGTTTCAAGAAGTTGTGCGACCAGGTCCGCAATTACCCGCAGCTGGATCTTAAATGATGACATAGAAAATATGCTCATGTAGTATTTACTTTATGCAAGGATTAAGCGGTGTAGCTGATGAGTGAGTAAGTGAGAGAGTGGATTCTCTGCTGTGCCCCCTAGTGGAATCCTCAAGTAACATACATGGTATATAGACAAGTGAGTGAACAAATACGCTCGTGACATTGCTGGTTGGACGGTTTAACAGCAAGTAATGTTTTACCTCGGCATACGAACATCGCATCTCTTAATTTTCAACTGAAAATCATTTTCGACATACAAACCGAACACCAGCTAAGTTGCACATGGAAGCCGTTCGAGTGTCAGGGGAAATCCAAGCGAAGCGAGTTTACTTTTTTTTTTTTTGTGTGGGTGTTTTGCATTTTGTGCAAGATTTAGTGAAGACATAGCACCGCTAAAAATGCTAAGAATGTTAGCAAGGACGGTAGCAAGAAGAAAAGGAAGCCGCTTTCAGTTTGGTTTTTAAAGCAGCGCCTTCCCCAAGAGGAATCATAAATCAAGGTTCAGTGAGGTTTAACATCTAGTTCATATTTTACATCATTTACATGTCTAAATGTTTTGATTGTTTTATATGCAAAAATATGATGATATTATTAGTAATATGTTTGGGTGGCTGGAACGGATTATCTACATTTACATTATTTCCTATGAGACAACGCGTTTCACAATATGAAATTTCGCCTCCGTAACGGATGAAATTCATACACAGAGGCACCGCTGTATATTTATCTGCTCATAGCCTGGCTTTAAGAAACAGTGTTTATTATGAGTGGATTTTTTTTTTTTGTGAAGCATTTATTAATCTAAACTCTTTATTTTCTCAGATGGTGAAAGGAGGAATCTCAGAAACCAGGATCGAGAAGAGGATTGTGATCACGGGTGACTCTGAGATCGACCACGATAAGGTATAGGACACGTGTTCCTCCTGTGTTAATGTATTTGTTCTGATATACTTGATAGATTTAGGATATTTTAGGGATTTGCATGTAAATATTAATAACATAAAGTTGTGATAGAATGATAAACAGCTCATAGAAACTACCATTTATTATTTATTGATGGTATAAATCATATTTATTTTCCTGTTGTTTTTGACCAACTTCTGGTCTCCAGGCTTTGGCTCAGGCGATAAAGGAAGCGAAGGAGCAGCACCCGGACATGTCTGTTACTAAAGTAGTAGTGCATCAGGAAACCGAAATCACCCCCGAGTAAAAAAAAAACAAAAAACAAACACGGAGGTGAGAACTGTCTCAATTTCTTAATCAGTGGTTTAATAACTTTGAACACATTAACAAACACAGGGTTCGGATTCAAAAGCACAGAGTCGAGAAGATAAATCTACTGGTGTAAGTACCGGGAAAAGAGTTTGTCGAAATAGCTAAAAGCTAAAATAAGTTGATAAGCTTTAATGTAATCAATGATATTATTAGTTCAGGTCCACGTTCATGTCTGTCTGTCAGAACTCTGTCTAACTTATTAATACAATTAAATAACATTCTGTGAAATTGAGTACCTTATGCCTTGTTTACACTAAGTTGTACTTCTTTCATCATCAGCCAAATAAATACACGTCCTGGAGAGTGAATGACAGATGAGAAATCGAAAAAGTAGAGCGGATAAAAATGTTTTAATGTTGGATGTTCGGATAAGTTTCGTCTTAAAACGACTTCAGCATGTTAATATTCACTTCAGCGCTGTTATTTCAGCAGTAAAACTATGAACGAATCCCAGTAAAAGTTTCAGTTTAGCTTTTCTAATTAATATCTATTGGTGCAGGTGTTTGTTCACATTCAGCAAGTAGCGCATTAGTAGATCATTATAAAGTAGATTATTAAATCCGACACATAACTGTTCATAACATCACTTTTACTCAACATTTTGATTTCACTTTTGTAGATCGATTTAAGACGCCCAGAGTTTGACGCATATGCAGTACACTGTCCAAACTTGCACAAAACTGCTCATGACTTCACTTGATTTCATTTATGTTGCAGGTTTAACTTCAGGCAAATACATACAGTAAGTGCTGGCAAAGTTTCATTAAATTCTGACATAAAGACAGACAGAACATTTCCTGAGACGGGTTTCAGGTCCTCCAACGTTTTTTTGTTTTTTTTCCATCTCATGTTGCCTTGTCAGGATAAACAACACCTTTACTGAAGCTGCAGGGTTCGGTGTTAAGGCAGGTGATGTTTTAGAAAAAAGCAATGAACGAAAGAGAGGTAGTGAAGCCATGTGTGTGTAATTGAGGAGCTGTTTGTGTGAGTGAGCTGCGGTGTGTCTGGCATGGTTTAGTGCCCTGCCATGGTGGGTTTTGTATACACTCAGCTCTCCCAGGCTGATGACTGAGCCCGGCCCTGCTGTGCGTGCAAACACACGGCTCTGGATGACTTCTACTCTTAATCGGACATGTGTTGTTTACTTTACCGCTTCAGTCCCGGGATGTGCGGAGGGTTTTATCATTCGTTGCCCTCCGTCCCTGTTCTTGTGGCACGTTTCTGGGTCAAGACTTTCCTCCTTCATCACTGTCATTTCCTCTGGTGTGTTATGTGTCTGAGAATGCTGTGAGCTCTGCTTTTTAATGTGCGAGAAGATTATAACTCTTTCTCAGAGCATGTTTGATTACCATACAAACCACGTAACCTCGGGGATCTGCATCTTTCCTGTAGAAATCCATCCCTGATTCACAGACGCACCAGACTGCACGCTGAAGCACCAGCCTCTGCCTCAGCAGGACGAGCACCACTGAAGACACGTCTCCGGGCTGATCCAACAGATTCAACCTCCACTCTTCGTAGCATCTCTCTCTCTCTCTCTCTCTCTCTCTCTCTTTCTCTCTCTCTCTCTCCAGATGTCCATATTGCAGCTGATTGTCTCACATCAAATTGTTACAGGAAAGCAAAGTATGACATTTTAAAAGTTTTAATGACATTTTAAACGTAGATTTTAGTGGATTTGATAAACGGTAGATTTATAAGATGTTTTTTAAAACACAAAACAAACGTAGTCTGGGGTTTGGGGTTCTTCTCACGGGACGAAAGGAGCAGCAGTACCTGAATTAACCTTTAGTTTTTTTTCATGTCTTCTTTTAAAACGTATTCATCATTACGTTACAGCAGGCTCTTCTCCTTCTTCGTTTTTTTCTTTTCCTTAATACTGTTATCATTATATGTCCTCTTTTTGATTTTGCTTCACTCTACTTTCTTACACTTGAATCATTTTGTCACAGATGGAAGCGTTATTTATCAGGTTGAAGGTTGCTGACAGGGAAACTAGAATATGCGCATTTTTTAGTTTTTCTGTGTATTTTCATTTGTTCTTTTGTGTCTGAAGTCAGTAGTTTAGATGCAGGGTTTATGTACTTGTAATCGAAGTTGTATTGTGCCCTTTCTAATGCCCGAGTGCACTCAACATCACCCGGCTAGATTCTTGTGCATGTGCACACACATGCTAGCTAACGCTAGCTAGGCTAAGAGCCTTCCAATACGGTAAGACCAAATATCATTGACCTACAGCTATAGTTTAATTTCTGCCTCTTGTCTTGTCGAGCCTGGTGCACATTATGGGCGTTCTGGGCGACAGACCCTCATACTAGTGGTCTGTGGATACATATTGATCATGTCTTTCGATCATGTCAAATAGTCTATGATCTCAGGTGGCTCTTTATTCATCTGGTTCTTATACTAAGTCAGGTAATTGTCCTTATCTCACTCAACCCTGCAAAATCTGACCAGCAAGCACGTGAGCACTCCGCAGTAAACACCACTCCATGGGCACTAAACAGCATACCAAAGTGAACCAGGTGCTAGTTCTTGTCTGGTGCTAGTGCCAGTTCAGAGCTGGTTCAATAGCGAATCTCCTAAGAACTGAGTTTGTTGTTCCATGGGCTACACAGTCTCATCATTACATCACTGCATACATCTGTGTACTTCACTTTCCCAGCAATGCAATCCTACAGTAGCAACAATGGCGAACGTCAACATGGCTTTGTAAACAGTTCTCCTGGCTTTTCAAGTCTACTTTGGGATCAAACCATCATTATTAAAAAGTATTTGAGCTGCCCATTATTTTTTAAAAGATGGCAGTCAAGAACTTTTATTTGGTGGTGAAAATCCCGCCCTAGCCCCTGACGCGAACGGGGTTTTTTTTTTGTTGTTCTATCCCAGCAATGTGTTGGTGCCGCCATGGAACCAGTATTTCTGTCTGCAAACAAAGAACTGGTTCGTAATTGGGCAGCAGCTCCGAACCACCTCCGGAACTGCCTTGGTGAAAAAGGAGTATCAGAGTCTTTACTTCAAGGCAAGGGGCTGTTGATGGGATGCTTTAGTGCTACGCCACCTTTTCACGGCCCTGATAATGTCACCAACAGACCCAAGTATTTCATTCTCTTTGAAACAGAGAAGCAATCGTGAAGGTCGACCCCATTATCCAGGACAGGTGGCTCCACTCAGTATTGTATCTTGTTCAGCAAAAAAAAAAAAAGAAAGAAAAGTGGTTTCTGTCTAATACCTGATTTGACAGGTCCATAAAAAAGACTCTGCTGTACAGCAATAGGACTGATTCACATCAGTGGATCTGCACGATACAAATCTCCACTCGATTACCAGTTTCCACCCAAACACAAGCAATAAAGATGCATTTGAGGTTTGCCTTCTAAGGACAGAAGAAGGAGAAGCTTCCAGGATGGAGATGGAGCTTCTAGTCATTCAATCCCTAGCTCATAAATGCTTTCTTATTTTTACTAGTCAACTAGTAATCCAAAAAGCTACACTACATTGCCAAAGTACCCCTGAACCATGTGGGATCTATTTACACAGTGATCACTGTATGTCTCTGTGTGCTGTAGCATTACCATTTCCCTAAGAGACCTGAGAGGCCCAAACTCTTATCCGGCATCTGATTCCCCTGTGAGATTCACAAAGCTGGTTCCAAGAAGACTAATGTGTGTTCAGATTGTGTTGGAGTGGAAAATGTCCTGCACAGATCCCTGACTGAACTCCATCGCACTGAACAGTTTTGGGATGAAGAGCCTCCTTGACATCCCAACATCAGCGCCTGACCTCACTAATGCTCTTGTGCATCTAGAGAAAAGCCTTCCTAGAAAAGTGGAGCGCAGAATGACAGTAAAAATGAGTGGCACATCACTTAACAAATTGAATTTCCTGACTCTGTAAATCATTTGGTGCAATGAATGTGTAAAAGCTGTGTGCATATTATTAGGCTATTTAAGGATACACCAATTAAAGGAGCTGGTGGCAGAGCTGCAAACTCTGATTTATTGCACCATGGAAGCTCCATAGGATCCGGCCATCGTAACATCACAAATCATATTGGATCGAAGTCTTTCAGCTCTTGTGCCACTGAGCCGACTCTAAAAAGTGCTGAGTGGGATTTGGACAGTGATAGTCTTGTGCACTGACCATAGAATTGGCTTCAAATTCTTTCAGATAAAAAAGAAAGAAGACGACGACGACTGCTAAACTTCCTTTTATTACTGTTTGCCGCACAGGTTTTTTCAGCACCAGGTTGGTAATATGCTATAATATATGTGCACATGCACAATACGGTGATGCTGACTGTTCACGGCCATAGGAGTTATAGTTCTATATATAAATTCAGACAGACTCAAACCCCTCACTAATGCTGTAAGTAATTAGAGGAATTTTAGTAATGTTACTGATTAAAGTAACCAGATGGTGCTCAGAGTAATCACTTATGAAATGTTCTCCATCTTTGTCATTATAATTTATTTACTCTGATGTTACATCAGCTGTTTTTTTGTTGTTGTGCGCATTGCTGCCCCTTAAATTGAATAACTCCAGCACAGTTTTAAAAAGTTCGCAATGTGTTTTTTCTATAATAGCATAAATAGGATTTTGTAAAGAAGCCTCAGTGTTATGTCCTTTTCAGTGTTCGGTCTTTTCATTGTGACACTCCTTCCTTTCTGCTCTTGTGGATAGAGAAAGAGAAAATTGTATTTTAATGTAATGTTTCTTTTCCTCCTTATTTAACTCTGAATAAACTCCCAGTTGAGTCCCGATGTGTGTCTGGGCTTTAAGAACTTTAGTTCTCCATCTGCCTGCTGTTCCTTCATGCATTTAAGAATGTTCTGCTAATGAAAGTGTGGCTTGTTAAAAAAACAAAGCCTGGCTGTGTAATATCATGAATATCACAAATGAATATCAGCATGTCTGTGATGCGTGCCGATATTCAGCACAACAGCACGGCCTTGAGTGTGATATTGCTTTTATACAACAGTTCCACATCAACACCATTTATTATCAACAGATTATGATTTGTTTGTTTATTTACACATTTATTTTGCTTCGAATACACATATTCTTCCATGCTTCGCAGAAGGAGTGCAATTAACAGGGGTGGAAGTTGTTTTAAATTTCTACTGTGTAGCCAAAAGGTGTAGAGAATAAACCATGGAGGTGGTGGACAGTCCTGAGAAACTTAATAGATTTACTTTATATTTCCACTTAGAATATCAGGAACTTCCTGGTTCTGGGATTTAATCGCAATTAGCATTAAATGGAAAGGTAGTGCACTATGTAGGGTGAACAGTCACTTGTTCCACACACCAAGTAGTGCATTGATCAAGGGTTGGAGATTTGGGATTCACCCTTGTGTTAGGCGTTAGGTAGATTTGAAAACTTTATGGGATAATATAATACCTTAAATATGTACGTAACCTTATGTAATACCTTGTATAGCTTTTGGTACCTTATGCATAAATGAAACAGACAATTCAGACTGACAGTTTTGATTTAGTCGACATACTGTATTATTAGGTGTGAATATGTTTATTTTGCTGAAAGTGCTTCTGTGACTGGGTTTTGAATGTGGGTTTTAACACGCAGATGTGCTCATCTTTCCAGAACTGTGGACCGAACAGACCTACTTTCACCCACACTGGCATATGACGGTTAAAACATTTGATGCATATAGTTAAACGTCCCGGTCATGGAACGCCTCTCACACAATCAGATGATTTGGTCAGCGTTAAATCTGCTATAGTGTGTAATATTCAATCAACACAGCTGAAAGAATGAAACCGAAGCATCATGGATGGTTGATATTGATAGGTTTCTGTACAGCTACATAAAAGAGCTACAGTGAGGTTTATTTCTTCAGATCATACACACTTCATAGTGTGTAGGTGTGTTTTACTGAAGGTCCACAGGTGTCTAGTGCCAAGTATTTCTCTCCCTCCTGAATTGTTTTGTTGTCGTTAAGATCCTTAAACAAATTTTAACTTTATACAAAGATAATTTCAATTCAATTCAATTTTATTTGTATAGCGCTTTTAACAATTGTCATTGTCCCAAAGCAGCTTTACACAATCAAAA
>JAQMYJ010000021.1:15616237-15627398 GCA_030014305.1 Clarias laeviceps | reverse complement strand
GAGAACCATCCCCAGACACGAGACGCATCCCAAAGAGACACACGGGGCATCCATGCGACGAGATCTCCAACCAGAAGAGGGGCACCAGGATGGGTCAGACAGGTCCGGAGGGCAGAGGGAGTCTGGATCACTGGCAGGAAAGACATTTGGATTGACCAGCCTCAGAAATCACCAATTAACAATCAGCATCTCAGATTAGAGCCTTTACAGATCATGAGAAGAAGATACATCTCAATATCAACTGTTCAAAGGAAATTACTGCATATTTTGGACACCTTCAGCATAGCTTTACAATGTAGAAAGAAACAAAAATCAGGAACGACCATGAAGTTAGAAAGTGATCGTGAACATTTGAGCAGTAAGTGTAACTGTAGATAACTGTATAATTGTAGATTTGTACAGTTGTGGCCAAAAGTTGTGAGAACGACACAAATATTCATTTTCACAAAGTCTGCTGCGTCAGTGTTTTTAGATGTTTTTTCCAGATGTTACTCTGGTATACTGGAGTATAACTTCAAACATTCCTTAAGTGTCAAAGCCTTTGATTGACAATTATGCAAAGATTCAATGTATGCAGTGTTGACTCTGTCAATCAACTTCTGGGCCACATCCTGACTGATAGCAGCCCGTTTCTGCATAATCAATGGTTTGTCAGAATTTGAGGGGTTTTTTTGGTCTCCTCCCCTATTGAGGATTGACCACAAGTTCTCAAAGGTCTGAAACAGTTTCCTGGCCATGGACCCAAAATTTTGATGTTTTTTCCTATAACCACTTAGTTACCACTTTTTCCTTATGGCGAGGAGCTCCATCATGCTGGAAAAGTCTTTGTTCGTCACCAAACTGTTCTTGGATGGTTGGGAGAAGTTAAAGCTAAAGGTGATTGAATGAAATCTTAGAGTGTAAGATTTATTTTTTGTGTATACCGCAATCAACTTTTTAATGGCCAGTAATTACTACAATAACAGCCATTCCAAACACACTGTGAGAAATTAGTTTCTTCATGCTGTATTTGTTACAAAAATGACTGGACACATTCGCTTGGCATTTTATTCAGGCAGAGCATGTCACATACCGCATCACCACATACACAGTATGACTGTGAACTGAAGATAGGACATCATCTTCCTCTTCATCATCATCATCATGCCTGACTTTTAACACTCTTACCAAGTCACAATTATAAAATATATATATAAACATCAATCAGTCATAACATAAACACCTTTTCAATAATTGTCTAGTACACTGGTGACAGTATCGTGGGCACCCAAGGCTCAGCCATGGCCAGCCCGTCTGGTCCGATCTCACAGAAAATGCACTGCAAATCTATGAAAAAGGTCAATGTTGGCCATGACAGAAATGCACCAGAACAGCAACATCCCCAGAGCTGCCCTGGTGGCACAAGGGCACAATTTCTACACAATACTATAAAAAAAAGCATTGTAATGTTATGGCTAAATGGTGTATATATAGACCATAAGTAAACACTGCCCTCTGTTTTTGCCTCTGTATTTGGGACACAGTTATGAATTCCAGTTAGTTATTAGTGTACAGTACAGGTACCATCAATCAGAACACAGATGCTGATTTAATTAAAACACACCCATGCAGCATACAGAACACACACACACACACACACACACACACACACACAGACAGTGACATGACGAGTAGACAGGCGAGTTTAGTCAAGTTTACCCCTAAATCACTGCATGCAATATCAGCAATTATCCTAAAGTACCCCAAAAACTATTACCCTATTAAAAGTAATATACATATCGCATAATAAATTAATGTTTTAATGCCAACAGAACTATTACAACTGCTTTAGTGTCTACAGATTTACTGGGTGAAGAGTCACACATCACTACACAATTTTAAAACGCTGCACATTTTCCTACAAATGAAAACTAAATGTACGGCTAAAAGGCTAATAATCCTTAATTATCCAATGAACCCTTAAGGACCACCTAAAGGACCCGAAGTGTCTGTTGCGCAGGGTTTTTCCCCCCCATAAATCAATGTTATTTTCCCTTGTGGTACATGTAGGAGTTATATAGTCATGTGACCCAAGTTTGTGCCACTGTGTCCACAACCGACTAACCAACTTAGCATTGTGTCTTAGATCCCATGTTTGTGTTCTATTTCAAATGATTTTTGAGTAGAAAAACACTAATCGATTTACAGATTATGGTCAGCATTATTTAAAAAAAAAAAGCAGTGCAACCTAACAAAAGCTCTGTTTTATGTATCAGTCTTGTGGATTTTATAGATTAATGCTGCTGCGATCGTAAAGATTTGTCTGCGCTCATTCTAGAATCATACTGAACACATTAAACTCACTCTGTATTGTTTAACTTTATAGTGAACACCTGCATATAATTAATGATTTATAAATTACACCAATACTGAAGAATACTGAAAATGTCTATTATTAAATAAATGTATCGCTTCAATATTGAAGCCAATATGACCATTTCTGCTGCTCTTTTTCTGCTGCCTTGACTCGGGAGAGGTAGATTTAGACGTGTGGTTCATAGGTCATGAATGCTACAATCACTGGTACTGTATGCGGTGGAAATGTTCTCGATAGACAACCACAGTGAACCAAACATACCACTTTCCTCCTGTTTAGAGAAAGAGTCCTGTAGATATTTAACACTGATGTCCACACACACACACACACACACACACACACATACACACATTCATGGAAAGCCCTTTTTTATATCATATCTATAATCTTTAAACAGATAGATTTACATTTAAGACATTTGTCAGACCTTCTTATCCAGATCAACTTACAGAAGTTTATAGTCTCTGTCATGAACACATCCTCACGATATGTCACAGGTACTAGAGACTAACAGTACCATCTGTTGGGGATACGGCATAGACTGCTCTCTATGTGAATTAAAATGTCCTAAGGTTTGGCTGTGATGACAAAGTGAGTCCTTGTCATGAGCACAGAAACAGGGATTACTTGTCATGTCCTACAGTATTTGGCTACACAGTGCTGTATTTCCTTTTCAATACAATGGAATGTTAATTTATCCAACAGGTTTGTTTATAGATACTGTAATAGATTACAATACTGACATATTTTTTTACTCTATATCCATTAAACAAGCAAAATAATCTGCTCCGTTTTGGCTAAGATTGGGCACAAGATTATTCAGCCCCAAACTGAAAACCCTTTTCAGACGACTGGGTGGTTTGCGATGCATCCCAGCAAATCCAAGATCTGGTCAAGGCCAGCTGTGATGCTTCTGACACTCCATAGGTATAAGGTCCAAGTACAGAGTATTTGTGCTCATCCTTGGCTGATTGACACATACCTCCGACACACATAACTGGGGGACCAGATCAAGGCGTCTTGTATTCTGCCCTGCACTTCCCTCCAAATGAACCAAGGGTTTGGGGAACAGGTGTGAATTAGTTCTATAGCTCATACTACAGGAACGCCTCGGAGGGACAGTGGTTAACTCCCAGTCCTCTCCCTCTGGGATAGACATAAAAGATGAAGTCAGGGTGCAGTGACTCTCTGGTTGGGTCTGGTGGTCAGAGACTTCTCCATTTTCTACGTCCAGGGAAGTGCTGATTTCATCCTTGATGGCGTTGTAGGAATCTGATAAACGAATAGAGGAGACGAATAAAGACTGTTGATGATGGAGGACCTCAGTGTGCATCACCTCTCTCTGAAGTGAAACAGTCTCTTCTTTTGTGGTCTTGGCCTGAAGCACTGGATCAGACGAGGCCAGTCCTTTAAGGCACAAGAAGTTCAAGTGGGCTGCAGGCAGGCTGCCGAGCCACGGGTAGTGGCTGATGAGTGAGTTCACATGGGTGAAGTCTGCTGAGGGCACAGTGGACATGGTACGCATCACACTCTGCATCTCAGACAGCAGAATTTGAGTCTCTTTGTCTCGGTTCTCGTATAGTACTGTGTTAGCGCAGATGAGAATAAATAGTCCCACTCCCATAATAACAGGACCTAGTAGTTTCATCCTGTCAGTGTGAATCAGACTCGCTGTTGAGAACAAACCTTTGGCTCCAAGGCCCCAGTTAGATCCTTGAGATCCTGCTGATCGTTGCACACGGTATGGCCAATATCCCACCACTGCCAGGGTTGTTCCAACAATCACTACTATCATTCCCAGCATGAGGAATGCCCCAGGCATGGAGCGGATGCGCACTTTACCCTGGACTACCCCTGCTTTTTGCTTCCTGGAGCTCAGATTGAAGCATGGCAAGCGCTGACAGCATGATGAGGCTGAAGCCTGGGTTGGGGCCTTGTGGGATCTCATACCGCCAACTCTCTGACTCTGCAATGGAAGGGAAGATCTAATGTTAAAACAGACCACAAATGCATTCATTTTAACACAAACACATACAGTTGGGTATTCAAGTACATCGTCTTGCTTCACTAAATTATGAAAACCAGGTTCAATTGAGCATGTGGGAAATAATGTAGGCACTTTTTAGGCATCTGAAAGCAGAAAGAAAGTATATATGCATATTTATACTTTACTTGATTATCAACTATTGAATACTTTTGCCTCTGACAATTTTTATTCATACCTTTAAAGTACTCATAAAAAGGGTTCTTCTTCTCTCATCTACCCAATAACTGAATGTTATTTAGCAAACAAATGCATTCAAACAAGTCCATCACTGTAGAAATAACTATTAAGAATTATCTATAACCATCAAGGCAGGTTGTCACTTGCTATGAACTTTTTATGGTACACAGCTATCCATGGCAAATTAAAGGCTGTTGCCCGGTGGCGCTACATGAGTCAAACATGTCAACATGCGGCAATGCGAATGTTACCCTGCATTACATTTACTTTATTATTATTATAACAGTTGTACATTCATACGCATTAATCAAATCAGCCAATCACATGGCAGCAGTACTCAGACATCCCACCCTTGCATTCCGGTACCAATTTCCAGGAGACTGTACATGATTTGCAGGCATCAGGGAGCTGATATGAGTTCTCGGGAGGCCCCAGAAACTTCCGGGAGAGGTGGTTTGTTTAAGCACAATGCTTAAAATCCAGCAGATACAAGTCAAGAGCTACATTTAATGTTCACAACAAACATCAGAGTAAAGAAAGTCTGTGATTTTAACTGTTGGTAAATGGTTGTTGGTGCATCATGGGTGGATTAGAATTTTTCATAATCTGCTGATTTTCTGCTTTCAAACACATCAGACTCTAGAGTTTACACAGAATGGTATAAAAAAAAAAAAGAGTGACATTCCTGATGGTGGGAATGCCTCGGCGTTGAGAGGGAAAAATTGGCCAGATTGGTTCAAACTCATATAGTGAACATAGTGCAAATGTTTACACACCCCAGATGATTGAAAATTGTAAACCATTCTGATAAACCATGCAAGATCTTTACTGTCAAATGGCTAAGTATACAAATAAAGTGAAAAGACAATTCGAAAGCTACACACAACTTGATTGAGCAATATTTTTGATTACCATAATTTTCCAACATCTTCTATATCTGCTAGAAAGGGCTCAGGACTCATTGTTGAGTGGTTTCTTGTTATTAAGTAACCCAAGTGTCCCCTTTACCCCCAATATAAATACATATACACATGAAGAGTAGGAAAGGTTCATGGAAAAGAGTAGATGTCCTGAGAAACACTGATGTTGAATGTTCGTGCCAGCGCCATTAAAGACCCAGAGCAGTCTCCCAGAACACAGTGTTAATGGAGAGAAGATGCAGCTGATAAACAAGCTTAAATGTTTAAAGGGTAAATTCCACCAAAGTCACTGGTTTATTCAGGGTCACATTCCATGTCATGGTGCTAAATGTGAATGTGTATCTGATTTAAAAAATAAAATAAATAAAAAAAAACTGTTAAATAAGATTGGTCAAACTTTCTAAATAGGAACAGCAGGACAGGTCAAAATCCCTTGAGAAGAAGGTAACAGTTAAAAGCTTGACCTGATTCCTAATCTTTTAATGTAGCACTTTTCATGTTCATCCTGAGCAGCTGTTAGTATTGGAGAAGGTTAGCACTCGGGGAGATGTTTATCTACAGCGTGTTGTAGCAGTAGCTCTGTGCAGTGTATCTCCATTTGCTCTCTCCATCAAAAGGGACGACCACGGTGCACATACTGTTTGACTTTGGACACATTCATACCAGCAACACACACACACACAGCACGACAAGGTTAGTGTCACCGTTAATGAGAATGATCCATCCTGTGGGCCTTATGGTGGTCCAATTGGGACATATTGTGCAGAGCAACAGCTGAGCTACACTCAGTAACTTTACATCTATACAATGTGACCTATATGGAATGTATACGAAGCTAGGACAATAGCAAAAACATATTATTGTAAAGATAAAATATGTACACCCCTAACCATCACAGCCATATACAGTTATGCCCCTGTGAGATCCACAAAGCTAGTTGAGTGAAGAGATGGTGTGTTAAAGAGAGTGTTGGAGTGGTGTTGAAGATCTCAAGTGTCCTGCACAGAGCACTGGCTGAAATCAACCCCACTGAACCATCACCTTTGGGAATTATGGCCATGAACTGGATCCTAGGCCATAATAAAGACACTCTGTGTGTTGTGGACACAGAAACATACATTCTGTTAACAATTTGGTCATCATTGTTTAAACGCTGGTGGCACAGTGATTAGTGGTGGTTAGTGGTGGTTAGTGGTGGTTAGTGGTCTTGCACTCCAGGGTCCAGGTTCGATTCCCACCACATGGTCTGTGTGCATGCTCCCCCCTGTTTGGTGGGTTCCCTCCCACTGACCAATGCAAATTAGACTTATTGGCATTTCCAAATTGCCCGTAGTGTGTGTGTATGTGCGTGTACACCTTGAATTGGCACCCTGTCCAGGTTGTACCCCACCTTGTGCCATAAAGTCTCCTGGGATAGGCTTTGGGATAAAGTGGTATAGACAATGAGTGAGTGAGAGTGAGTGTTTAAACACTCCCAGTGTAAACGCTACTTATGCTGTGGTTCTAACGCTCCTTAAATTTTGAGACATAGGCACAAATCTGCCCACCGTATCAAGGGGCAAAACCCATGCTTCCTTACACATGTGTGACAATAAGCCTTCCTGTGGAAAGATTGTTCCAACCACATGAGAGGGTAAGAGTGGAAATCTGGGTATCATTTGTGTGGATAATTTCCTGTCTGTAAAGATTTAAGTACACCAGCAAGTGATGGAGCCACTCGTAGGGGCCTAGCTAACCTGCTAAAGCTTAATAATGTCTAACACATGCTGGGGCAACGGGGTGGCTAGTATTGGCCAATTACCCAACGGGGTGGCCAATTACTCGCGCTTTCACATAATGAATCATTTAGTTTGTACTTTTTCACTATTGGACATTTCACAGTGAGACTGAATGCTGTTATGTGTGCGAAGATAGTCAGAGGACATGATAGTACAATGACATATTGCACACTATTGCTAATTCTAACAGTTCAAACACTAGCAGTTTTTGAAATAATGAAAAGTGGGATTCGATAATTGACTCAAAGTAAAGAATGAAGCATGGAAACAAAGGAGATGGGATTTACAGAACTCTCTGAAAGTTTTTGAACAGCAGAGACATTTGGGTTTGAGATCAAAAGGTGATATATGAATATCAGATGATAGATCAGAATTTAATTTGCAAATCATTACATTTAGATGTGTTAAATAACTTAGAACAAACCCACCCATTCTCCAGGTGATCAAAAACATTGGATTATTTGAATTCTTTCAAATGTAATTATTGTTGCCAATGTGAGCCTGGATGATCTGATGGTTTAAATAGTTAGAACATCTGAATGTCTACTCTTGGTTTGAGCTCTGGGTTTCACCAATGAATTCTGCATCTGTTGCTAAAAAGGATAAACCAACATGAAGACAAGCTGAGAAAAGACAGAGCCTTTGACCGTAAACAAGAAAACAATTTAGAAACCACTAACAGGCAGACATGAAACAGGTCTCACAGGTCTCACAGGTGATGGTCTCACAATACATTGTTTGAAGGAGTTGTGAATGACAGGAATACAGATGCCATACCACAAAATACAAACCTCTAATCAGCAGGAAGAACTGAATTTCAGAATCCTGAAATTCACTAAATAAATCAATAAATTCCAGAGACAAGGCACAGAGGTCCTGGAACTGAGGGGAACTTTTACCAAAGCGATGGAAAGACTAAAGTGGAAAGACATAGAGAGAGAGAGTGAGAGAGAGTGAGAGAGAGAATCCACTCCTGATCCAGAATATGTATACGAGCTGATGGGTGAAGCATGGTGGTGATATTGTCCTGGCTTAAGCTTGGCTACTTCTGGAACGTTCGGACTGATCTTTATTGATGATGGAGCAGCAAAATGACGTCATTGACAATGACCCAAAACACACAGCAACACAAACCAAGGAGATCATAAGGCTGGAAAGTGGGAGGGTTTAGACTGGACAAGTCCATCAGTAGACCTTAGCAGCATTTCACCTCCTGAAGAGGAGACTGAAGGTGGAAATCCCCCAAAACACAAAACAACTGAAAATAGCTGTGATTACAAGCCTGGAAAAAGCATCACAACAGAAGAATGCAGCAGTTTGGTGATGTCAGTGGGTCACCAGATTGATGTGGTTATTGCAAGCAAGAGGAAATGCAACCGAGACCAAAGACAGAAGAACTGACCCTGCTGTTAAAACACTTTTACACTATAGCGGACTGTACATACACAATGATACACATATCCATAGGAAACACACTCACAGAATAATGATATGGAAATGAGCAGCAGGAAACTGAAATGCTTTTAGTCACATTACAACTCTTTTGGAACATTACAACAGAACATCATTCTGAGCTCCTGAACTACACACTTTTGAGGAAAGTCGAGTGCAGCGTAAGATTTAAGGGGTAATTATGCATGTTAACGGTTCATCTGTCCATTATTTATAAGCCTTTTATCCTTTGTAGGGTTCTGGGGGGGTCTGGAGCCTCGTCCCTGGGAACTTTGGGTACAAGGCGTGACACACCCAGAACCGGGCGCCAAAGCATTCAGTTCATGATTTTCTTTTAATAATGTCAAATAAACTTTCTTTCATCAATGATGCAAATAAAAGTTAGGATTTTACAAACAAAGTTTTCACATGACGTCAATTTTTCCAACCAAAACCATTTGAACAATCCACATCATAATTACCACATCTGAGCTTCCCAAAGGTAACCGAGTACTTACATTTATGCACATGGCACAGAAAGCAATGAAATATGCAGGGTTTTTTTTAGATATTACACAACTTAAACATTAAAAGGATACATTTGAGCACTTCGTATGATAAGGACCGGTCCAAAACCTACTATTGGTTAATCCTGTTTCTCCCCAGCAGGTAAACTGATGCGAGTCCAATCATCTTGGGGGAGGTAAAGACGAAACCCCATTCGTCTGAACCCAGCTGAGGCAGATTGTAATACTGTAGTTTTCAGACTATGATCAAGGAGTGATGAGGATGACAGTTGATCCTAAGTCCGATGATGTAATGAAATATTGTGTAAACATTAAATTGTTAAAAAAATGAAAGTTATGTAAATTAAGTTAGGAAAAAGAGTGCAGGTGAGGGACGATAGCAGGAACTCTGGGTGTCTCTTTCCTTCTTACATGTCTGTGGTGATGGTGGTGAAGTTCCCTGCATAAGCACGCTGAGCTGCTTTAACTCTCAAATATTGATGCATCTTTCAGACTGAATGTGTGAAATGCGTTCAAGTGGAATCTGTTTTACTGCCTTTGAATTGCTAGGGTTTTGTGTGTTTGTACTTAAAGCTTATCAGTGAAGAAGCTGATGTAGTGGAGTTCCAGTCTGTATCTGTCGTGCCTGTATACACTCAACATGCTGTGCATTTTCTTGCAATAAATGAGTATAATTACTGTAAGCAATTAAGAGATGTTTCTGTAAAGATGGTTCCGACCCAACAACTTACTGATTAAAGACTTACCTTAATAAGCTTGCCTTGGTTATGCTGTATTACATCTGTGTTTGCTGTGTCCAGGCATGATCACTGGTCCTTGGTGTCTCACACTCACACACACACACACACACACACGCTGTCATCTCTTCTCATCTCATCTCATCTGGAAACAAGTTGCACGGCTGACAATAAATCCCAAAAAAAAAACTACAAGATGAGGATGCTGCATATTCATCCACTACAGGAGAAGTTCAGGTAATAAAGAATGAAAAATAAAGGTAGAGTAAAAACATCTACCCAAAAATGCACACATTCAGCATTCTCGTACAGTCCGGTGCCAGCCGAGGCAGAGAGCTCTTGGCAGCAGCACACATTATTAAGGGAGGCAGACAGCTCCTCCCCTGCAGGAGACCTCCTCTCCTTCCCACTCAGATCACCAGTGTAGAGAGAAACCTGGTTGTGCATGAAGAAGTGTGGATGGTACGGCACTTACACCTATAATTCATGTGTTATAGGGAGCATAATTACTCACTACTCAACTTCTAAGTTTTAATATTCTTACATGAGGTTTACAATAATACGTGATTGCTTTAAATGAACTCAGGCTAATCGGCTGGGCAGATTCAAATCTTTAGGAATCCTCAACATCCACTGTATTAAATTAAGGACTGGTTGCCTGTTTTTACTTGCGCCAGCTGGTTTCCTAATCTATTATTCTGTTTGTTTTTGGCGACATCTTATGGAACGGTATTGAAACTACTTCCAATTTGCCCTGAGATTGACTGGATCCCATCAGCTCATGCCCAGTGATCCTGGGACTGGACCAAGAGTGTGCAGAGAAGAATATAAAATTTAGTCCTGGTCAAACCAGGACTTGTGATGAAATTTCTGGTGAATGAAGGTGTAAAACTGATTGACATTCACAGAAGACTTCAAGTACAGTACGGTGATGAGGGTCTTTGCCACAGTAGAACATTTGAAGGGTGTAAACATTTGGAAGAAGACAGACAGTACGTCCGTGAATGACGATCCTGGCTGAGGTGGCTCGGAGACCACCATGAACATTTAGCGAGACCATGAACGTTTAGCGAGACCATGAACATTTAGCGAGACAATGAACGTTTAGCGAGACCATGAACGTTTAGCGAGACCATGAACGTTTAGCGAGACCATGAACGTTTAGCGGGACCATGAACGTTTAGCGAG
>JAQMYJ010000021.1:15572387-15583826 GCA_030014305.1 Clarias laeviceps | reverse complement strand
TAAAAGTTATTATATGGATATGGAGCTTTACTCACTTTTTTCAACACACTGCTATTATTTTGAACACAACTGTATATGCTATTTTATGTGTGGAAAAAGTGACAACAGTGCAAACTTTATAATAAATAATATCTTGCCATTACTCACATTACCTGCTTTTTCACTTTTTCATCCTTTGCAGAATCAATACTACTTTCATTGATGTCATGTGTAATGTGTAAAATCAGTCCGTCCAGGGTCATTGTGTACCCTGCTATAGTATATATATATATATATATATGATATTTCTATGATGATTTGTTTAATAAGTGAAAACAATGTGAATGTTTTTTTTGTTGTTTACACACAATTCAATACCTTTCATCTACTGGTACGAATTAAACCATGATCAGAAATCAATATGTTGACATTTCCTAATATATATATATGCACCCTGCATGTAGTTGCTGTGATTTGTTGATGTAGGATTTCCTCTCACTCAGACATGAGTAGGTCACCCCCCCCCACCCCACCCCCCTCCCCCTCCCCCTCCTCCATACATGTTTCCAGCGCTGCTGCTTCTTTCATTTCATTGTTCCTCAGAAGTTCTCAGATGCTTTTCTCTCTTTCTCATGCTAATCAGCTCCTGCTCCACGTGGCTTCTCCGGCATGCAGAGGGAGCTGAGAGCGCCGTGAGCGCGCGCGCTCACAACTTTTAGGAGTTCGCCGCGAGAGCAGCGCGCGTTACACGCAGAGCCACGACGCGCGCGCGCCAGGAATCACTTTTTTCTTTCCGTTTTTTTTATTTTTATTTATTATTATTTATTATTTTCTCTCTATATATATATATATATATATTGGGATGTTTATTCAGTTCTCCCAAGCAGCCGGGTGTAGAATTTGAAGTTTGAAGGCATTTATTCCCCCGGCTTGACTTCCCGACATGGTTTCCGCCGCGTTGCCGCGCGTCGCGTGCGTCATGCTGTGCGTGCTGCTGCGCGTCCGCCTCGCGCGCTCTGCGTCCTGTCCTGCGGGCTGCGAGTGTTCGGAAGCCGCGCAAACTGTGAAATGCGTTTCCAAGGATCTTCAGGAGGTTCCCAGCGGCATTCCTGCGTACACAAGGACTCTGTTCATCACAGGCAACCAGGTTGGACGCCTCGGTCCGGAGTGTTTCACAGGGCTGGAGAACATCACAACGTTATCTCTCAGCAACAACAGGTAAAAGTCATCGCAGCACGTGTCTGACTGTTGTCTGGTTTTGTAGTGTCTCTTAAAGCGAAGCGGTGTGTATTGTCCTCTCTTCTTGTGTAGAATATCCGAGGTGGACTCCCGTACCTTCTCCAGCCTGCGTAACCTCAGATCGCTGGACCTGAGCAGCAACCAGCTGGTGCTGATTCACCCGGAGGCCTTCGCCATGCACAACCACACGCTGAGAGAGCTGAATTTCAGCCGCGCGCTCTACAACCACTCGTCCATCACTAACCTGGCCACGGCTCTCTGCCGGAGCAGCCTGGACGCTCTGCTCAGCCTGGACCTCTCGAGCAACGACCTGATCTTCCTACCTCCTCACATCTTCTCTCGTATGAGCAGCCTGCGCCGGCTTCAGCTGGCCAACAACTCCATAGTATCTATAACCAACGACACGTTGCTGGGTTTGGGGCTCTTAGAAGAGCTGGATCTCAGCCGTAATGCCCTCCAGACCCTCGGCGAGGAAGGCCTGGTGGAGCTGGAGCGAGTTCCGAAAGCCAAGTTACACCTTGGGCAGAACCCGTACAAATGTATTTGCGAGATTGAGCCGTTCGTCTCCTTCCTGAACGACTCTCGGGAGCGTGTGGCGGACCTGGATCAGCTGGTGTGTGTGTGGCCTGTTGAACTGCGCAACAATTCTTTAATGCTCGCAAGGAACTTGGTGATGGGGTGCCATCATGCCAAGGAGAGCACCAACCTGGCTCTGCAAACGTCCTACGTCTTCCTCTGCATAGTCCTGGGCTTTGTGGGACTAATGTTCCTGTTCGTGCTCTACCTGAACCGGAAAGGTATCAAGAAGCGCGTCTACGAAATGCGCGACACCTGCAGGGAGATGGGCGAGAGTTATCACTACCGATACGAGATCGACTCCGACCCCAGGTTGTCGCAGCTATCCACGAGCGCAGATTTGTAGTTTGGACTGCTGGGATTTCTTTTAATCTAGATGTCTTGATTTCTAACAAGCTTATGCTTAAAGACATTTCTAGCAAACTGTAAATATGGAAAAAAAGGAAGTAAATCTTTTGGGTTTCATCATCTTCTCATGTCCGTTTAGCGCATGGATTACTAGTGATGCATTCCGGTGTCCATAACCGACACATTTGTCCCAATTACACCCTGAGTTCAGGGTCCAAGTGACTTGACAAGACATTTCTGCTATTTTATTTAAACCTTGTATGCATTTCCTGCTTTTTTTTTTTTTTTTTTTTGTGGTGGGGGGACAACGACATAATTTTCATCCTGCATGCTGCGGTTGTATATTCCCCTCAAAAGTTCATCGAATCACAGAGCAATCAGCAAGCACATGGAGCCCACTCTGCCCCCTTACCCACGGGGAGCTTGTGAAGAATGTGGTCGCTTTTCTCTACAAAGCATTCCAGTGCGAGGATAACCTCCTCTAAGCTTAACACCGAGCCACACAATAACACTCTTCCTTTGTGCCAGATAAACAGCATGAAAGAAATGAAAAAGGTGGTGGTGGTGAGTGTGTGGGGGGAGATCTTTAGAGAAAGGAGAACAGCTGTGGAAATGTCTGGTCCTCTTCTTCTTCCTTCTCGGAAGAAACTTTTTACTGTTTTTATTCTTCTGTTTTTTTTTACTGTCAGGATGATGAAAACCAGCCGCGTACACGAGAGCGAGAGAGAGAGAGCGAGAGGGTTGCTGAGGAAAGCGGCGGGGCCTGCCGGCTGTGTGAAGGCACCGCCTGGCTCGGCTCCTAGGAACTTTTTTTTTTTTTTACAGTGATAGGATGCAGATGAGGCCTGGGATGGTTTAGGTTAAGATGTTTTTCGTATCAGAATGTAATGGGACAGAATTCTACAAACCCTAGTTTGTGTATTAGATGGCTAAAGTATGAGCTCGGATCTCATGGTTTTGTAATTATTTTATATACACATAGAAAAAAGAATGAATGAATGAAAATATTACATTCATGTTCATTTGTTCCTGAAGCTCCTCGTTGTCATAAAAGCCTTTGTCACTGAAAGAGGTTTAATGCTCTGTTAATGGCGCCTTATTTACCCGAGCGCATGCCATGGTGTCAGATTGCAGTTCATTAACGACGTGCTGCATAAAAGAAAGAGAAATCGTGGAAACTTGAAATGAATGTTAATGACGTCTAATGGTCTCTCTGTGTACATCGTGCATTAAACAAACTAAACGGATGGCTTCCACAAAAGCATGAGTTTCATCCCCATCTTAATAAAATGTTGAAATGTAAGTAATAAGTGTACCTTTACTTGTTAGTCAAGTGTCTTTTATGTTCAAATGTTTTCTCCCCTGTCTTTGCCTCGGGGGCGCTGTATCATTCCAAAGTCTGCACCGCGACCCCTGAATTGTTTCACTCTGCTGTACTGCCTGCTTCATTCCTCAGCCCTGTTGTGAGAGAAGACTTGCGTCTGTCTATCTGTCCGTCTGGTGTGTGTTTGTCTGTCTGTCTGGTGTCTGGTACTAGCCACACCGAGGTTCTCAGAGTTGCAGGAGACCCGAGGGAGTTTGGAGCGCAGCTGCAGTCAGCAGTCCCGGTGTCCTGAGCAGGAGGCAGAGCCACAAATAGCAACCTGCCTGTGAATTCAGTGTGTGCACTCTTACTCTCACTCTCACTATCACAAACACACGAACAGAACAAATTACCCAGAGGAGGTTTTAATCTGAATCACATCCTGATACGGCAGGAAGAAATTAAATGACAGCCATCAGCTTTTAACTGATGGGACAGAGACTGAAACCCACAACTGTGAGTCTGTTAGCAGTCAGAGAAAAGGCTGGTAATCACCTCTCTCTCTCTCTCTCTTTTCCTGTCTCTTTCTTTCTTTTTCTCCCACTGTCTCTCCTTATCTGTCACATTTCTGTTTTTCTCTCGCTTTTTCATTCTGTCTCTTTTTCTCTCTCATGCTTTCTTTATGTCTCTTTCTCTGACTGTCCCTACAGAATCTCTTTTGTTCTTCTCTCTCCAGCTCTCTTTGCTGGAGTTTCCTTCTGATTAATATCAATAAAAAAATCTGTCTGTCTGTCTGTCTGTCTATCTCTTTTGCTCTCAGTCTCTGACTCTCTCTCTTAAGGTCAAATAAAGGATGAAACAATTAATATTCAAATTTGAGAAATAATATGATCGGATTATATTTAAAGTAATAAGTGTTGTCATTCGATTTATATCATCAAGGCGCAAGTTATTTATTTAAATACAGTTGAGTCAGAATCCTACTAACACCACCTGCCCTACTTAACACTGCTGTTGATCATCACATTTAAAGATGTTATATTTTACCTCAATAAATCACAGTAAACGTACAGTATCATCATTTTAACGACTGAATGTTAAACTGAGTAATATATTTATCTCGTTAAAGCCTCAAACTGCATATAAAAAAAACTGGAAGTGTTTTTAACTCGCGCATTTTCACAATGATTTTGGAGCGATGGAAAAGGTCATGTGGTCTGATGGGTCCAGATTGAACCTATTTTCAAGGAAAGTCTTTGAACTTCTCTGGTATTTATCATGTAATGGAGATCCACATGCACATGAACAATCCTGTTACACTTGTAAATCATAAACTCTTTTCTTTGGTAGATGTTTGGTTTACTTCAACACCATTCACTGTTTTACATTAAAACTGTATTCAATTTAAAGATTATAAAACCCAACTCTTTTCTCAATTCCCCACGTCACTCTCATCTCATCAGCTTAATTTAACCTTTGCCTTCACTTCATTTATAAAACTTTATTTCCTGCTACCTCCAAATCACATGTCATCTTAGTTTTCAGCTCTACCCCATGTGATCTGGACCCTGTTCATGCATCCTTTATCCATTAAAGGAACAATATGCAACAACTACTGTAACTTTCCTAAGGATCAGCACCTTCAAAAAGGTACAAACTCAAAATATTTGGACTCCTAGCCGAAAAAATGAGAAGTCAGACAGAAGGTTGGAGTTCTGGGGTTATTATGCCTTTTGTCCAACGGATGGGACTGGCAAAGTGGCCCCTTTATATACATGCTCACCAAACAATGTTTGGACAATAGACCAACACTGTTGAGTCCATCCACTCTGCAAAAAAGCTTCTGTGTAACATCTACTTTTATTAATTTAGGTAGGAGCTTTTAGACTACAAATATTTAACTATCTAACATGAAAAACATTCAAAATTAGTTTCCTATTTTTTTTTCTCCTTGACATGCTTATATGGGTATTGGGTTAAGGGCCCAATTGGTGAAGGGCCCAGTTTACCAATATCGTGTTTGTATAATAAAGAGACACGTTTCAAGTTAAGAAACTTTAATGCTATCAAAAAGACCTCCAGTACAAGAAGGAACACAGATACAGTAAGAGTAACCAGAGGAACAGTAAACAGTAAACAGCACAGTCTGGCCGAGACCTCACGCAGTCCGGATTCTCTTCCTAGCCTGCAAAAGAAAGGAAAAGCACATTACGACTCCTTCACATCTCCATAACCACCGTAACTTTTATCATGTTAAGTGTTTCTCCTAGCCAGATGAAATGCTTTAGTCTTTGGCTGTCTGGATCTTGCGCTATAGGGCATATATGCATTGCATTTGCTTTGCAAGCACTTTATACAAGACTTGCTAACCCCTGTCTAAAAATGACAATTTCTCACAAAAATAACTGCTGCCGATGTAACTTTATATATCAGGTCGATGTCAGCCAGGCATATATGTGCTGTAAGGCTCATGGTGATGTCGTCTAGTGGACCAGTCTCTGCTTAGACAGGGACGAGGTGTCCCATGTCGAGGTACCATGACAGATGAATAACTAGTCTAATAAAGGCATAGCTTTTCAAATAGTACTGTAAGGCGTGTACAGGATACACGAGGTAACGGAAAGGACCCTTGATTCAGCCATACAGTAACTTCTAGAGTATGCAAGGTCAGCGTTTTGTCTTGTGGCATTGATCTTGCTGTACAAATACATACCATATAATATTATTATTATTATTATATGTTCTGATTCAGTTGGAGATGTGCTGGAGATTAGGCTAATTGGCACCCGATACAGAATACAGGATAAAGGCTGTGTTACAGTGTTCAGATGAGTTCTCCAGTCCTGTCCGTCCAGGCTAAAGGACAACTGCTTTCCTTACATTGCAGTAGGGTGAATTCAGATGTATTTAATCTGAAAAGCTTTTCTTTCTTTTTTTCTAATCTCTTTTTAAAATCATCACTAAAACAAAATATCATAAGACATGATACAATTATGAAACTGTTATTTAACTGTTATTTATTTCTAGCAAATTCATTCATAGCTTGGAAAAATAGGTGTGTAAGTTAGCAAAGGTGGAGTCCAGCGGTGTCAGGGATCTCTGTTGAAGCAGGACTTTCCTGGGTCCTTGATGTTTATGATGATCTGGGATGTTTAGATGCTGCAACACCTCCCATGAACCTCCATGAGCCATGGTTTATAAGTGGAGGGCCCTGAAGCGTGGGGTGTCTTCTGCTGCTTCCTTTTTAGTCGTGTTCTCAAAATCTGTCATTGTTTAATGTGCAGACGTGCCACCACTGATTCATTTAAACAGACTTGTAGAGTGTTTTGTGAGTTTACTTTACTGATCTCCACTTATTGCTGGAGCCTCACCTGAAACACACTTATTGACTTTTCACTACACAATTATTGAAGACAAGTATGATCACTGTATCAGTGTGGCACTAAGTTGCCACTGTTGGGTCCTTGTGCAAGGCCCATTAACCCTCAACTGCTCAGATGTATAATGAGATCAAATAGATGTAATAAGAGTCCTGGATAAGGGTGTCAGCCAAATGTCATAAATGTATGGTGGGGACTTAGTGTGCAGAATAATATGTGGTGTAGATCGTGTAGACTTGCACATTAGGCTAATTGGCAACAGGATAAAGTGGTGTAGACGACTGAGTGAATGAGTGATGACGAGTGTAAGCAGGAGCGACACCTCTGGCTATAAAGTGCCACCTAGTAGACAATAAGAATGTATTTTCTTTAAGTAAAAAAAAAAAAAACATAATGATTATTATTTATTTTTCCAAATATAAAATATCCACAAAGGCCTATTTTACCCACACCAGTGCTTTGTGCACTGAGACAATAATCAAACAGCTCGGACAGATAAACTCAGGCAGGAAACAGGGAACGTGCAGAACTGATGGTGTGACGTCAGCAGGCAGGAGTCTCGCGCGCGCTACCTGTTGCCTCAGGTAACTGAAAGTGCGGGTGAACCGGAAGTCATGGCGGATTAGGAGTCGGTCGCGGTGTCGCCCCGTGTCGCGCGCGCTCACACTCGGACCGAGCCGTCGTACCGCGCTGTCGCGAGGACACGTCTGCGGATTAAACATTACATTCGAGGTCAAAACGTCTGACGGGAAGGAAAACAAACAAACCGCTGCACTTCCGGACTGCGTCATTCCTCCGTGTCTATGCCGTGAGTACAGCGTGTTTATTGACTTTATTCCCTGTTTATTGTTTATCAACTGATAAACGCGATAAATACGCGGTGCGTGAAAACTCTGGAAGGAGTCTGTGGTTTGTTCTGTCCTGTAGAGAGACGTGTAAAGAGACGTGTTCAGGTTCCTGTGTGAAGGAGAAGAAGAAGAAGAAGTTTCCCCTCAGGTGTTGTTTAGTCATCCCTGTCCCTCTACACCTCCTCCCAGTCCTCCCAGTGCTCCCAGTCAGAGGCTCTTATTCAGCACATTGTTACCTGGAGTTTTAACCTGTGTGTGTGAGTGTGTGTGTGTGTGTGTGTGAGAGTGTGTGTACATATGTGACTAGGCCTTGTCTATCAAAACACCTGATAACCACCATAACACCACTTGAGTTTTTTTTTTTCCGTCTCCAGCTGTGCGCCAGGTGTGTGTGTGTGTGTGTGTGTGTGCGCGCACCCAGAAGTGAAAGCATGCAAGATCTCTTTCATGAACACAGTCATTTCATTATATATTTTTTTATTTATTTTGTCGTCCTACGGAACTGGTTGGATCAGATCAGACTAAATCAGACACTTGGCCGATCACGTTTCCGTGAGATACCGTACGCCTGACAGGAGCTGCTGAAAAAAAAAATACTCACACTGTCCGCTTTAATAGGAACACCTGTACGTTAACGTAGGCCTTCGTTAAGGTTCACGTCAAACTTTAAGCGGAATGGTGCGACTTTAACCCTGCCGTGGACGTTAGTGCCAGTTAAAGGTTAGAAAAGTCTTTCGAATGTCCTCCAGCTGAGATGATTTTCCGCTCATTACGGGTGTACAGAGTGATCATCAGGGTGAACACACAGTATGAATGCAGATCAATTCCTGCTCTCTGTTTCACCCAGATGAGGATGAGGTTCCCTGTTGAGTCCGGTTCCTCACAAGGTTTCTTCATATTACCATCTCAGGGAGTTTTTCCTTGCGACTGTCGCTGACCATTTTGATTCATACATATTCACATTCCATACAAACGTAAATAATTATTTTGATTGTGTAAAACTCAAAAGTTTCTGCCCAGCCCACCTGGCACCTGGGCACACGTCAGGTTAAACAGTAAGACGTAAGAGTCCACTTAAACAAACTGGAAATCCTTAAATAGGTGGCGCTCCGTCTCAGAGTTGGTAGACAGCCTCAGTTCATCTGTTCATCTTTAGGTACAGCCTGGTCAGGGTCATGGTGTTTAAATTCAGCCAAACTACATTTGTTATTAAATACTAACATAACACCAAATGTGCGAGTTTTTTTTTTCTTTTTTGTTTTGTTTTGTTAAGAGCAGTCCAGCGTACATTTGATTGTTTAAAGCTGCTTTGGGACAATGGCAATTGTTAAAAGCGCTATACAAATAAAATTGAATTGAAGTGAATTGAATTTCACAAGGATCCTGGATGTGAACTGGATGTAGCTGAGTTTGACAAGCCAGAATTCACGCACTAGGTTCACACTGCTGATTCGCCCACTTTTTCCAGTTACACCTGGCCGGTGTTTAAAGGTCGGCTGTAGTGACCTTTAATGATCGAATGCAATTGTTACGTGAAAAACCCAAATCACTCGGACAAGATCTAGTTCGGAACTAGTAACATTCACGGGCCACTTTCAATACACGCCATTTCTGTACTGAACTGAAAATTAAAAGATAGAGACGCTGTGAACAGGTAGACTTGAATTTATTGGTGCAATTATTGATTCTATTCGACGTAATATCACTACTATTAGTGAAACTACTAAAAGTATCAAAAAAAAAAACGAAATGTTGTTTTGCTGATTGTTTAAATGGCACGTCTTGTACAATGAGAGCGTCTCCATGCTCCAGTCCAGTAGGTGGCAGTAATGCAGCGAAGTCAAAAGAGGAAGACGCGATACTCTCACAAAACACCAGTATTTATTGAAGATGAAAGCAGTTTATATTTTCTGTGAATGTTGTGCTATGTGTTTAAAGAATTTGTCAATTTTAGACCATAAAATAATTTTTTTAAAAGGGCCACTCGATTCAGTTAATTAAATCCAACGGTTTGATTAAACAGCAAAATAAATCAAATCACACAGGATGTAGAAGACGGCAGTTTGGCACACAAAGCTGTAAAGGCTGCGAGCTGTTTTGCCAGTAAGGACCGAAATCATCATCATACTTGAGTGCCGATTTGATTTGTATTGCAGTTGTATATGTGTCACGATTTTATACATTTTTTTTTAATTGGTTTATTTCTAAACAAACATAATAAGTACCACACAGGATCAAGCGCTGCCTGCTAACGTGTAAACAGTTTACAGCACAGCTCCTGTAGGATCATAGAGACACAGCAAAGTTTTACTGCCTCAAATGCAAACATTGCTTTTTTTTTTACATGTTTTTTTCTCTGCTATTTAAATAATCTATGCAAATGTACTAAAGATCACAAGGTCTACAAGGCGATGGAATTACGGTTTGCTCCGTGAAATCTCTTAGATGTTGTTACTTGTCTCTTCCACAGAACCTGACGCTACGCAGTCATGTCCGGCAAAAGCGTCTCTCAGAGGCGGGAGAGGGCAGGAAGTCCCGACCCGGTGTCTGTGCAGAGCGCTAGGACCAACGGCAGGCGGTACGAAGAGCGCTGCGTCGACCCAATCAGTCCTGCAACCCGGTACCCTGGAGCGGTCCACAAAGTCCATCAGAAAGATGCTAACGGCAACACTACCGAGCCTGAGAGCGTCAGCTTTCTGCCTGGAAAGAAGGAGTCACCGTCTGGATCCTGCGCGTGCGGTCCATGCGTCTCGGTGAAGAGCTGTAGAACGTTCGCGTGTAGCGTGTTGACGTGTGGACTTTATCGCATGTGTCGGAGAATGCCGTGTCTGCTCCCCAGAGAAGCCCGTGCCGACCAGTCAGAAGTGGTACGAGCCGCGCCGTCGGCGCCCGACGACGAGGATGACTTTTATTCTGATCTTCGCATCGCTGGCGTCAAAGTGGATCAATCCACCCTGATGGAAGAGCGCGAGTCGGTCTCGTTTAGCCTCCCGAAACCTGAAGCGGACAGCCGGAGTGGCAGCAAGCGCTTCAGCGACCTACAAGACGAGGACTTTATCTACGAAGACACGGATGAGGACGTGGACTCGCTAATCACACGGAAGCTGCTGGAGGTCTTTTCCGAGTTCGAGATCAACGAGTTGGCCAAATGCACCTCGGACTCCATGTTCCTAAGGCGGTCGCAGGAGATCAGCCAGATCATCTCGGATATCGTCCACGAGCACAAGATCAAGGAGCAGGAAGCGGAGTGCCGGCTGGTGCGAGAGATCATCCGCATCAGCACGCGGAAGAGCAAGAAGAAGACGGCGGCACTCAGACAGCAGGAGCCCCAGAGGGACAGCGGCAACGACACCTGGAGGAGCAGCAAGAGGAGCAGCAAGAAGAACAGCTTCAACTCCATGAACGATGGCAGTAAGTGGAAGCGGCTGGGGGTTAGTCCTGTCCTGTCCTCTCCTGTCCTGTCCTGTCCTCTCCTGTCCTCTCCTGTCCTGTCCGGTCCTGTCCGGTCCTGTCCTGTCCTCTCCTGTCCTGTCCGGTCCTGTCCTGTCCTCTCCTGTCCTGTCCTCTCCTGTCCTCTCCTGTCCTGTCCTGTCCTGTCCTGTCCGGTCCTCTCCTGTCCTGTCCTCTCCTGTCCTGTCCGGTCCTCTCCTGTCCTCTCCTGTCCTGTCCTCTCCTGTCCTGTCCGGTCCTCTCCTGTCCTCTCCTGTCCTGTCCGGTCCTCTCCTGTCCGGTCCTCTCCTGTCCTGTCCGGTCCTCTCCTGTCCTC
>JAQMYJ010000021.1:15549385-15561191 GCA_030014305.1 Clarias laeviceps | reverse complement strand
TGATGTTTCCACCCCCATGCTTCACAGTAGGTATGGTGTTCTTTGGATGCAACTCGGCATTCTTTCTCCTCCAAACATGAAGTTCTATTTTGGTTTCATCTGACCATATGACATTCTCCCAAATCTCTTCTGGCTCATCCAAATTCTCTCTAGCAAACGGGCCTGGACATGTACTGGCTTAAGCAGGGGGACACGTCTGGCACTGCAGGATTTGAGTCCCTGGCGGCGCCGTGTGTTACTGATGGTAGCCTTTGTTACTTTGGTCTCAGCTCTCTGCAGGTCATTTACTGAGTCCCCCGTGTGGTTCTGGGATTCTAGTTCTTGTGATCTTTTTGACTCCACGGGGTGAGATCTTACATGGCGCCCCAGATCGAGGGAGATTATCAGTGGTCTTGTATGTCTTCCATTTTCTAATAATTGCTCCCACAGTTTATTTCTTCACACCAAGCTGCTACCTACTGCAGATTCAGTCTTCCCAGCCTGGTGCAGGTCCACAGTTTAGTTTCTGGTGTCCTTTGACAGCTCTTTGGTCTTGGCCATAGTGGAGTTTGGAGTGAGACTGTTTGAGGTTGTGGACAGGTGTCTTTTTATACTGATAACAGATGCCATTAATACAGGTGACGAGTGGAGGACAGAGGAGCCTCTTGAAGGAAAAGTTACAGGTCTGTGAGAGCCAGAAATCTTGCTTGTTTGTAGGTGACAATACTTATTTTCCACCATAATTTTCATATAAATTCTTTAAAAATCCTACAATGTGATTTTCTGGATTTTTTTCTTTCTTATTTTGTCTCTCATAGTTGAGGTATTATTATAGTTGAGGAAAATTACAGGCTTCTCTCACCTTTTTAAGTGGGAGAACTTGCACAATTGGTGACTGACTAAATACTTTTTTGCCCCACTGTAAATTACTTTTTAAACCCTTAAAGAAACAGCGACATTTTACCACCTCAAACGTCACCAAATTCTCAAAACTCAACTTGACTTTTAGTGGGTGCGTGAGTTGAGTAGCTGCGAAGGCACGTGAGGCTTCTTATGCACGTGGTTGTCAACTAATTTGCAATCCCTGTGTTTTGATACTAGTACATGTGTGATGAGTGGGTTTGAGACGAATTCGCTTATAGAGTTTGAAGGAAAAGGCAGATCGGAGGCTTTTTAAACCAATTTTTGATAATGTAACGGCACAAAATGTAATGTGGTTCTGTCAGCTGTTCAAACTGAAAACAAGCCGACTCTGGCCGATTGACTGGTTCATCTCTATTATAAATGTCAAAAGAGTTTAAAGAAAAACATTTTTGTGTGTCAGTGTGGAGAAATGTGAAATCACCCCACAAAAGAATCTCAGTTAATGTCTTTTTTTTAAGGAAGATTGGACTGGAAAGAAAAACCAGCTTTAAGAGGCCAGGAAGACGAGGGAAGTGAGACCTGTAGTGGATGCAAGTCATCATAAAACAAGAAAGTGTATCATCGGATATTCGCAGACATGCATTGGTTCATTAATATCTTAACTTCTGCAGTAATTACGGTTAATTTTCACATGATCTCAGAGACGAGCGTGTCTTCACCGTGGATTCATGGTTGCCATCCAAACCGATTCACAATCCTGTCAGACAAACCGAGTTTAAGAATCACATGATCGTAAAACTGACTGTTCTGAGATGTTGCATCACCCCCTGTTTTTCAGTCGTCCTCGCAACGACTATCTAATAAACACATTTGTCTAAGTCCCTAATTAACATCACTACAAGACAGATTCTCCAGTTATTGATCACTGATGAATTGAACACCTCATTTTATTTCTTATTAATCCGCAGAAGAAAGACGAGGAGGAGGGGAAAGAGAAGGTGCCTGAGACCAGCACAGAAGATGTGGCGTGTAAGCCGGTGAGTGTGATGCATTCACGTCACCATCTGTTCTAGGAAATATATCTGATATGCATTTAGAGGGAAAAAAATGAATTGTTAAATGTTTGGAGACAGATATCATTATGCCTTAAGGCCTAAAAGAAGAGCCAATTCATTCCGTCTTAAATACAACTTGTTACGCAAAATTATATAGTCACGTCTAGACGTCCAGCTCGGTCACACATTTTCAGTTTTTTTTTTTATTGCCTGGGTCTTAAGCCAATCAGATACCCCCCCCCCCCACCTCTCCCCTATTGTGACCTCATACATTGAGAACCTCCCCAGGTTTACGGTGCATTAGGCTATGCGAGCAGGTAGCCTGTAACCTCGCCTTCTTGATATTTAGTTTACGTATTTTATATTTTTTTACTTACTTTTAATCGTCAGAAATACAGGAGGGAAAAAAAAAACAGGTAGTTTCTCACACATGGACATTTATGGCATTTGGCAGAAGCCCTTATCCTGAGCAACGTACATTTTAGCTCATTACACACATACGGTGCTGTGAAAAAGTATTTGTCACTTGCAAATACTTCAGGATAAGGCATCAAGACGGAGCAAATACTTTTTCACAGCACTGTATGTGCAGGTGATGGATATGTACCTTGACGAGCAGCGAGCAGTTCTGGGTTTCAGTGAACTCAATGCGGTGGTGAATGCTGTTACCATAGAAACGGACATAAAAAAAGGCTGTTGTCGCTGAAGTCAACAGCTTAACAATAATAATAATAACAACAATAATATCAGTAATACATGCTTTGCCTTGTAGTCTGACGCGGAAGCAGATGAGGGAGAGGAGGACGAGAAGGATAAGGACAAGATGAAGCCTAACGCTGGAAACGGAGTGGACCTGCCCAACTACAGGTGGACACAGACCCTGTGTGAGGTGGACGTAAGTTTCCTCCCGCGCCGTGTGCAAAGAGTTTTGACTAGTGTACAGATCAAACCTTTCTTTTGTTTATGTAGATTAATTATCTCTCTTAATGAGGATTAGCTAATTTTGTGTGTCTGAAGTTTTGGCTTTATTTTTCCTGCGAGTGGATTAACAGAGATTTGCAGGTAATGTTGTTCTTGGCATTTATCACACAAATTACTGTAGATGGAATTTTAACAAAGCCTGCAGCTAATGCTTCTCTTCTGATTTGTTAAAAAAAAAATAGCCAGAGCGTCTATTATTAATCATTTAGAAAAATGAAACATTAGCGTATGAGTCTCGTTATTGTGTCGTTTCTCCTCCATCACCAGCTTGTAGTGCCGTTCGACGTGAAGTTCCGCCTGAAGGGGAAGGACGTGCTGGTGGATGTCCAAAGACGGCATCTAAAGCTGGGTTTAAAGGGCCACCCCGCTGTGATCGACGCCCCGCTGTTTAACGAGGTGAAGGTGGAGGAGAGCTCCTGGCTGATCGAAGACGGCAAAGTAGTGACGCTGCACCTGGAGAAGGTACGATGGAGAAAGTGCGGACGGAGATCATACAGATACGAGTCGCTAAATAAAACTGGATTTTAAAGAAAACCTGATACGATTTTCAGATTAATAAAATGGAGTGGTGGAACAAGTTGGTGACCACAGACCCCGAAATCAACACCAAGAAAATCAGCCCAGAGAACTCCAAGGTTCGCTTCTGATCTCTCACACACACACACACACACGCGCACACACACTTCACTTGTACTCACTGTATCAGGAGAAATGAATAAACTTTTCACCTCCGCTCTTCCGTACAGCTTTCCGATCTGGATGGTGAAACACGCAGCATGGTGGAGAAGATGATGTACGACCAGAGACAGAAGTCCATGGGCCTCCCCACCTCTGAGGAGCAGAAGAAGCAGGACATCCTCAAGAAGTGAGTGACTTTAATTTCCATCTAAACGATTGATTATAAAACAGTGTTCATCACAATCTACTTTGTATGACACAAAACTCAAGAGTTCAAAGGTCAGCACCGGGGTATGTTCTAGTCGCCTGGTAGCTCCGTTCACTAGGATAATGTGTAGATATTACGTAGTATATAGTTTGTATCAGCCAGTGCAGGAGTTTGCACCTCATTAAAGTGTGTGTGTGTGTGTGTGTGTGTGTGTGTGTGTGTGTGTGTGAAATTTCATCTGGAGTCAAACACCAGGACGCACATTATCACTCAGTCTATCAGCCGTGTGCTGTGGTTTATGGCGTGCAGGTTAATCTTCACTTCAGCCTGAATAAACTGTCTCACAATATAAATATAAGATCAGATATGACTTTTACAGTTAAAGGTTAAAATGTCTAAACAGCGCTGTTTAAAGTGATGTCCAAACCACACTGAAAAATTCTTCAGTGACTTCTTTCAGTGAAAAGTCCTGTCCTGTGTACATGAGGAGGAGCTCTGTTTGATCTCCAGGTGTTGTGGGTTCCTCTTTATTTCAGACCCACATGTTGGCTTCAAAGCGATCAAATGTCTTATTAAGAAAAGTGTGAGAATCCTTATTTTTCTTCTTTGTTGTTTAAAGGTGGCTGGAATCCAGTAAGTTAGTTTTATTCTCCCTCATTTCTCCAGCCTCTTGAAGCCAGTTTTCTAGACCAGCCTTCCTTATAACATCTACTGCGTCCTTCCCTGATCTTTTCTTGACTTGCAGTGTGAGAATCCTGGCACAATAAAAGTCACAGATTCGACCTTTTTGAATCATTTCACTGCCATGAGTTTTCTAACGACCCCTTGGGGTGTTTACACATTAGGGCACCGGGGTCGCGTCAGAGAACACAATCCCAAAGTCTGGTTCGTTTTTGATCTGTGCCCGAGTCCACTAGAAAAGGTGGTCTTGAGAACGGTACAGCGTCCTCAGGCATGAATTCAAATCAGATATGGAAGCCAGTCGTACCTGAAAACAAAAGTAGATCAGTGTTCAGACGTGACATCATCAGTGTCGATTATCTCCTCCGTAATCTGTGCACCAGTCTCTCCCGCTGACCTACACAGTCATGGCTGATAAAATCATCACTCTTGAAACTTTGATAATATTAGGCATTGTGCGAAAGTTAGCTTCCTTGTTCTCTTCTTCTCTTGTGTTTAATGGTGGCTTACAAACCATGTCGGTGCGTACTGCCACCTGCTGTATCGGAGGGTGTAAATACGATGGTGTACCTGAGAACAAGCACATAAATAACGGTAACGCTGGTCAGTGGGGGAGTGAGGAGGGGGCAGTCATTCCTGTGAACGGTACAAATCAATGGTCCCTAACAGCAATAGAAAGGTCTTGACGAGCTGTGGAAGCCCCGCCCCTTTCTCCTAGCTCTATTACTAAAAAATTTGGCCAGCATTATCGTCTCGGCTTTCGCACATGAAACAGGAGGCGCTGATACCTTTCAGTGAAGGTATCTGTAAATTTTGTTTAAAGTTTGTTAGTGTGTGAAAGCTAAGTTTAGACACGCATGACGTTAATGCGGGTGAGACACTTCACACCTTACATTAACACGTGTCCTGGGTGATCAAAGTGTAAGAGCTCGGTGTTAAGTCCAGGTGTGAGTGTCTCGATCACTCGAACTACATTCACAAGTCCAGGACGCCTATGAATGAGTCAATCACCCAGTGTGTCTCAGCGTGGTGGACCAGCTGATGACTGCGTCATATAATCTACAGCACTGTCACTCATTTTCTCTTATTTTGTTTCCAAAGTTTCAATTTAAACTTTTTGTTGTGAGGAATTGATTTCCAGTCCGGTCGCTGTACCCGAGCAGTTTCACAGGAATGTCTTTTGTTTTATAAGCCACACAGTGACCCAAGCATTGAGGAAAAACATCAAACTTAAGGCATGAACCAGTGAGAAACGGGTGCAGATGATGACAGATGATCAGGATGGTGATTAGTTTACTGCTGATGCTGAATGCTTGGAACAGACGAGAGGAGAAATAAGTTTTTGCAGCCTGTCGCAGTAAAATATTTGTTCCAATTTCTTCATCTTTTGATAAAAAGAAATGGCGGGGGGGGGTCAAGACTTTTACACAGTACTACATCAGACAGGATCATGGGAGATTTCTGGATCCCCACAATAAAACGGATGCAGAAGATCAAGTAGGGTTCGAATTCACGGAAGCAGTCATGTGATTTCAGCTCAAATGTCCATCTGATAGTGTGGGCTGCTGCCCCCTTGCTGCGCTGTTGAGGTACTGCAGGTAGACAATGAGGTTATTAACAATAAATTGCAAGGAAAATCTTTTTTTCATTTTCAATTTTTTAAGTTGAAATTAAATATAATGGATTCACTTTTTTAAGAAAGCTTAACATTAATACTAAAACAAAAACAATTTGGTTAAAATTGTGTTCTTTGTTAAAATCATACAGGGAAAGGCTTCACCGTGGTCCAATGTGTTGTGATTAAAGGTTTGGGGGCCGAAGTGGAGTTTCAGATGCCGTTAGGTTTTTGCTTGTTGCGTTAGACAGGACATGTTTTACTTTAATCACATTAACATTTTGTGTAGAAGGTCAAAGGGCATCCAAAAAGAACGGGCTTCTTTCCGCTCTGTATCGTTCCAAACTTGGTCATACTTGGTGTTTGTGTGTGTGATTGCAGGTTCATGGAGCAGCATCCTGAAATGGATTTCTCCAAAGCCAAGTTCAGCTGAGATCCCCAGCTCTTCACCCAGAACGTTCTACACTTCTGTCCGCCGATCCGCATTCTGCTCCTTCACCACACAGAGAGAAACTTCCTCCTGAACGAGTTCCACATATTTAAGCAGTGTTTACACTTTTTATAAATAAATAAATTCACGAACTCCACGACTTGCAATCTGACTAAGCGTCTCATTCAGGATTGTCGTCCCACATGAACTGATTATTAATTTGAGTGACAGTGTTGTTGCCATCTGAGGGAGTTTTTCCTCTGCACTGTCGCACTCGCTCGCTCATCAGGAACAAATCTGATAATTTCAATTCATACACACGTCCTCACACATTTCACACTCATTTCCCTAATTTTCCTTTATCCTTTTGATTCTGTAAAGTTGCTTTGCGACAATGTCCATTAAAATGCGGCATACAAATAAAATTTTAATGAATTGAAATTTTTTGTGTACGTTCTGCTACAAGAGCTCAGTAGTGAGCCGCGGGCGCTGGTGTCGGGATGTCGAGGAGGCTACTCGTGCAACCAGGACTCTTGAGTTCTGCTCCAAAACGTTAACAACACACTAATGAAAAATGAACACATTTCTTCATGAATAAATTGTAAAGCAGAAACACTCAATACATTCCTATTTTGTGGAAAAAGTCTGGGAAAGAACCACATATGTCGCCCTGTCTGTGAAAACCTGTTAGTGATTCATATATAGATGTCTGTGATTCTTTTTTTATTTTATTGAAACAATACAAAATAGACTACAAAGCACATTAAATACAGTTAACAACAACAAAAAACATTAATTACAACAAATCAAACACAAACGATAAAGAATTATAAATATGTCAGTCCAAAGTAAAGGTAAAAGACACGAGAAGATAGTTATGATGTATAAACAGTGGAAAAGATGTAGCAGGAGACATTACTTCAATTAAAAACAATGTCATAGTCTGTTATTCTTATTAAAGTGAATTAGTTTAAGAGAATTAAAATGTGAGGTCCTTTCTATTATGAAAAGGGGGAAATATAATTGTTCCTTTTTAATTTTTTGTTTATAAAGTATTTTGTATTTAAAACAAAATTCATTATTTTCCGAATTCTCATAATAAAACGTTATGTCTTTAATACTAAAGAGTGAACATCTATGATTTATGAACGAGAAAAGAATGAATTAGTGACGTTTTCACACAGGGTCACATGGGCTGGGGTGCACAAACTTTTGGTCGAATTGCATATCTGTGATCTTATTTTACATCAAAAGTCTTTGCAGTTATTGAAGGTCAAATTTTAAGTGAGCATCACAGAATGAACCTTTATAAACCTCACCTCCCACAAGAGGGCGCTGTTGTACAGAGATGTGCTGGTCTAATCTGCCCACATCCACGTTGTTGGATTAAAGCCTTAAGGGTGTTGTGACAGGTGATTTTACTGTGCTGAGTCTTCTCGTTTGTCATGAAGGCGACATGATGAACAGGTCGGGCATCTTGAGAAAGAAGCAAAAGTACAAAAGAAAAGGTGCACTAGCTTAGGGTGCACTAGAATGTGTGCACTAAATGCCACTTTGCCTCTTAAAACTGTTGGGACACAAACACGTTGGGAGTTCTCCTACTACCGCAGTGCGAACACCGTTCAGTATTTCATTCTCTTTGGGGAAAAACATATCATTTTGTTCTTATATTAGTACTTGTAGACTTGTTGGTTCCAGTTTCCCCCTGTCTGATGGTCCGAGGCCCCCGTGATGAGCTGGCCCAGACCGAGCACAAGGCCTGGCTTCCTCAGCTGAGAGCAATGTCTCACCCAGGTATGAGAATTTCTTCATTAACGAAAGCACACAGACATCAGAGGGTGAGGTGGGACTGTGTGTGCGGACATGGGAGGAGCACGAACCATCTGCAAACACAGTGCTCCTCAGTGAGCAGACCTGACGACCTGCTTCTGGCAACCGAGGTTCAATAAATCAAAGCTAAAACGGTGCAGATCATCAGACCGATCAAACATTCGTCATCGAGTCTAACTGGAATCACTTCTCTGCTACCGAAGAGGTTTTTATTAAAACCCTGGGCCAATGTGAGTCAGGACTATCATTATCCTGACTTTATAGCCTCACTCTCAGATCATCGCCTGTTTGATACACCATGCAATTTTCAATTTTGGGAATTGACCTGCTCAAATAAATCCGCCCCACTGGGTTCTCATTCATTCTCTATACCGCTTGTCCTGTAAAAGGGTCAGTGGAGGAAATCCAGGAATCCCCAATTACCTCTTACTCTGTAAGACAGGACAGGAGCACCTGGAGGAAACCCACCAAGCATGGGGAGAACATGCAAACGCCCCACACACAGACCTGAGGAATCCCTTGACCCTGGAGAGGCGCAGCCACAGTGATAACCATGACCCCACTGTGCAACCTGTCCATCTTTTTGGGTCTTAATCCAAAATCATGCATAAAGGTCAAGAGTTATTCAAAAGTATCTAAGAGATGGGATACAACATGACTTCACAAATACAGGTTTACATCTTGCATAATGTTCACATCAAACATTGGAACCAAGAAAAAGTCCTTTGATCATGTCATGGTTGGATGATCTCACACACACGCTGCTGCTGCTGCAAAAAAAGAAAGAAAGAAAGAAATCTTAGAGTCTCAGAATCCATAACATCTTGGAGAGAATGGGACCTTTAGGGTGAGAAGCATTGAAGAGCGCAAATGATTAAATTTATTTATTGTTGCTAATTAGTCCATTGTTTAAAATGATACTATTGCTCGTAATAGTAATAAAGTTATTGATGTGCCTCCATTTTTTTTTCTTCACAATTACAGTCTGCCTTCTCTGACTGACCCGCCACAGATCTCAAACATTCAGCGGGAAAAAAAATCTAGAAATTTCCAAGAAAACCTCTAAGCTGCCACAGGCCAAGCACACACACACACACACACACACACCTTGCTGTAGCCTCCTGCTATTTCACAGCCCCAGAGTTTGTTTCCTTCTTGTATTTTGTGTTGTTTCTGTTAAAAAAAATGTAAATAATAATTAAATTAAATGAGCAAAGCAATAGTTTTCTATAAACAGCAGGAACATGTACGGATTCCGGCATCCACAGAAGGTCCTGGAACGAATCCCATGTGGCATGACTTTACTCACAGTTAATGACACACCATTACATCAGTGCGAGTCTGATGAGTTGTTGCATACGCTATTTTATTGTGACTCCGCCCCCTCCCCTCCCCCGCCCTGCTAACATTTCTGGTGTTCATGTCCAATGTTTTTGCTGATCTATTCTGTCTAATTTAAAGTTGTGTTGAAATGTCTAGTCATGATTCACTATGATGATGCTAACAGTTAATCATTTGCGGCATTACAGCTACTCAGCTAGCGTGTATCGATCCGTCGGTCCTTTTGGGCATGTGATATTGGAAGTCTTGTCAGTCAAATAGGACTTTGTTATGTATTGTCTTTCTTCTCTTTCCTTCATTGAAACTCCATTTGAGGACTTCATCTTAGTGGTTATACAAATTATTTACCTTTTCAAATCCATTTCCCAGGCATTTGTGTCTTCACATGCAGGAGCATCAGGTTTTGACTTTCAACATCCAGCTAGGAGTTTTAAATGCAGGTGTCTGAGCGAGAACTTCCTACCGACTCTGTAGTTCTACAGAAGAACTTCAGTGTTCATCTTAAGTATATTTTACAAATGGACCAAAATGCTACATCTGTTATCTACATATACTTTTTATCCTCTGTAGGGTTTCAGAGGCCACAAGACAGTCCAAGCACACAGACACTACAACCTGTAAACACCAGTCAGGCTACATCACATGTCTTAGGACTGTTGTAGGACACTGGAGAACCCTTCAAGCACAGGGAGAACATGCAAACTCCTCACATATAAACACACATATGCACCAGATTTAAAGCCCCACCGTGCCGTCACTCCACACTATCAATAATAACAGGCTTTATAACTTTGTGACTTTTACGTTCTGATAAAAGTTGTCATTATAGGCTTTGTGTTTATAATTTATAGCTGTGAACATGCACGTTTTGAAACTTTCTTCTTTTACAAATCAAGCAGCATCTTTGCTACCTGATTTGCTTCACATATGCATTTTGCCTCATACATGTGGCACAAATCAGGACGGAATTGGATAATTGTCTAATATTTCACCTTTCCACACATAATTAGGCTTGCAAGCCAGATGTGAAGTGGCCACAAAGTAAAGTGGGACAGCACTGTTGTTCTTGCATCTCCAGGGTCGGGGTTCAAGCCCGTCTGTGTGTGTGGACCTGGCGTTTTCTCCCAGTGCTTGGTGAGTTTCCTCTGGGTGCTCCGGGTTCCAATGATGTCTTATATATCACAAGAAATTGAGAGCAGGTGACTGACACCAATGGAAATAGTGCCCATGGATAAAAAAACAAAAACACATTTCATCAGTAATGTCATAATTAGAATTATAAAAGCATGAAAATAAATAGAACTTTGGCCGTACAGGAAGATCCTCTATGTTAGTCATCTAAGTTAGTGTGTGGCTTTAACTCTGTGCGCTTCATTTGCACTCATGTGTGGACTCCTCAATCACAGGCCCTGAGCTGCCGGGACAGAAGCACAGCCAGATCCGTCCCTCACTGCCACTCCTGCAACACGGGACCTTATTAAAGGCATTAAACCTGTGTGAGAAATACACAAATACACACAGATACACACAGATACACACAGATACACACTTCGCTGTAAAGAAGAGGATCAGTGCAGCTTATCTTTTGTCTTGCGTCTCAGATATTTCCTCATATTACTTACATGCCAATTCTGTGTGTGTGTGTGTGTGTGTGTGTGTGTGTGTGTGTGTGGGTGAGTGTTTGTGTTTATCATTAACAAACATCATTTCTTAAACATGAACAACTACTTTGTTCAGTGCAGAGCAGCTTTGATGCTGTTTGGTTAAGAAAATTGCAAGATTTATGTCTATTTTTTTTTCTTTTTTTTTTTTGTCCATTATAACACCGAGCTGTAAATTCTAACGAAACTGTGTGAAAGGTAGAAAAAGGCCGTCATATGTAAGACTCGGAGCTGCAAGCCTGGTGCTGTGTCTGAACCTTCTGCACAACTTGTGCACAACTACAAAACCTAGATTTCACTTCACACACGTAGCTCTGATGTCTGAGAGATGATATTTTTTATTTTCCTGGAAACCCAGGTGTGTTTGTTTGCTGAGAAGTTTGTCAGAATGGCAGTGAAGTCATATAAATGTACAGCAGGAGGAAGGAGAAAGTGCTGATGTAAACACTCACGTGCTGTATGTCTACTTTTATTCATAATATA
>JAQMYJ010000021.1:15534034-15549335 GCA_030014305.1 Clarias laeviceps | reverse complement strand
ATGGGAAAAATATTAATATTAATACCTGAGAGATCATTTGTAAACATTTGTACTGTATGTCCACATAATTGCCTTAAGATCTGACAAAAAAAAAAAAAAAAAAAAACTCTTTAGAAAATAAATAAATTATATCTTCAATTAAAATAAATTCTGCTCCTCAAACCTCTGAAGCAACCAGTTAAGCAAGGACTGAAACTGGCCACTTTAATAGGAACAACTTTCCAACTCTGCTCATTCAATCCTGTATTCCTGAAACTGCTTTAAAATAAAATGTGTCAGTCTTATGCAGAATAGTCAAAAAACAAACAAAAAAACAAACGGGAAAAAAAAAAGCCTAACCTGCATATCTTTGGACTGTGGGAGGAAACCGGAGGACCCGGAGGAAACCCACCAAGCACGGAGAGAACATGCAAACTCCACACACACCGAGACGGGAATCGAACCCGGACGTGCAAGGCGACAGTGCTAACCGCTACACCACTGTGTCGCTATCTGTATTTAATGTCGTTTTATTTATTTATATTTATTCATGAAGACTTGAACATCTGAATAACAATCAACTTATGGACAGTTTAAAGATGTTGTAAGCTTTATTCCCAGATCACCACTGTGTGTGTGTGTGTGTGTGTGTGTGTGTGTGTGATTATCAAAATCAGAATAGTTGTTAAATACATTAATATGCACAAGGAATTTGTCTTTTAAAAACATAAATAACAGTCATAAATAACAATGGGGTTATTGACAATATATTGATATTATACACATGAAATACACAACATTAAATAAAGACGTATATACTGATGTACTTCGTAGTGTAAATATCAATACTGTTCTTCATGTAGGAAGAGAAGTTGTGTAGAACTGTTCATACAATACACAGTGTAAAGTACAAGATGTACAGTATGTGTAGCACAAACAACAATAATTGTGTGTCACAAATGGAAATGATGAGAGGTGTGTGTTCATACAATATAGTACAGACTATATGAGTTGCTCTACTGTCGTTTCCCTGTCAGACCAGTCTGATCATCATCTAATCTTTCTAAAAAAAAAAATGTATTACTTTATTTATTAATGTTTTACCATTTTGTGTAAGATTGATGCATATTTATCAATAAAAAACTCAAACCAGTTCTTCTGGCACTTACAAGAAGAAAAAAAGAAAAAGGGTCTTTCACAGAATGAACGAGTACGGTTGCTCTTTTAAAGGTGTTCCTATTAAAGTGGCCATTGAGTGCACACTATATTCAATAGTAGTGAGAAATGTTTCCTGAGAAACATGATGTTTCGGACAAACAGGCCCGAGGAGCTGAATTTATTTTAACTGGAGTTACCAGTTGTCGTCGTCGTCTCATCGTCTATACCTCTTTATCAGGTCTACAGGGTCTGGAGCCGAACCCAGGAGACACACACACACACTGACTCACACACTCATTTACACACAAGCAATTTAGGAACGGCAATTAGCCTAATCTGCATGTCCTTGGACTGTGGGAGGAAACCAGAGAACCCGACAAACACGGGGAGAAAACATGCAAACTCTGCGCACACAGAGGCAGGAATCAAACCCGGACTCTGGAGGTGCAACGCGACAGTGCTAACCACTAAACCACCGCCGCCGATATCAATTATACTTTGTTTTTTCACATTTATGACGCATTTTCAAGGCAATTATATGGAGGTACAATATACAGGTTTGGAAATGATCTCTCAGGTATTAATATTCATATCTTTTAGGTCTATCTAGAGGCTCAAATACTTTTTCACAGTAGAGTCGTGAGACAAGGGAAGTAGAAACAGACATTTGAGAGGAAAACAATTAATTTAATTTTAAAAAGACATAAATAAAGCTTACAGCAAACCAGTAGAAATAGATAGGTATATACAAGGCACTTGTGTGTGTGCGCGCAAGGTTCCAGGACTTGCACTCATTGCATATGATTTGTCTCTTACAAACACACATAGTTTTCTGAATATTTAAAATTTATATTTTATATGACCAACCATGAGAATTAACTTAAAATTTATTTACAGACATTTACATTTATTCAGTCAACAATCTTTGGTCTTTTTTATCTTGTAGTTCCAGGAGCTCCAGCGTTGGTCCCAAAAAATGTCTAAAAGAATTACTGTCAAACATTTTTTTAAAAGCATCAGTAGCAATGCATTAATTCTAGCTTTCTAACACGATGAAGGAATTCCCTTAAACTGCATGAAGGAATCTTGTCTTTTTCTTTTTTAACCACCATTTAGGGATCTTAATCCCAGATCTCGAGGATCTCTGTAACAGCCAGCCAGTCTCTTGAGCCTCAGTCAGTTCTCAGTAGCTCTGTGCTACAGGTGTCCAGGATGCCGTGAGTCTGGCAATGGAGGTCTCGAACTGGGCATCGGCTACTCCTGCCTCAGTCAGTCCTGGATCGTACATGGACGACGGAGAAGAGACGGGTAGAGAGGAGGTCAGACCTGAGTAAGACACGGAGGAGCCTCGAAGGAACTGAGAGGTTAGACCCCCAGTGATGGTGCCTGAAGCAGAGCCAGATGGGGTGAGGGCCGTCCCAGCCACAGACCACAGGCTAGGGTACTGGCTGTGAACACACAATGAGGTTAAAGGTTAAAAAGCTGATCACTAAGTTAACTGCTCTATTAATTAGAACAAGCATCAATGAAAATGCTTACATGAAAAAAACTGAATGTGACTGACCTGGTGTTGGAGGTGGAGTTGGTGCCATGAGCGAGGGTGCCCATTCCACTAGAATTAGGGATTTGCAGGGTTGACCAGTTGTCGTGGGTTGGAATACTCCCCGATGAGCCATCCATGTAACTGTCTAAAAACACCATGAAACACAGTCAGCACCTTATCTGAGGAACTTACAGTCATGTCAGAACCTAAACCTTATTCCAAAGCTTAACTCAGGGGAGACTTAATATATGCAAGATATGAATAAATATATCTCAATACATCTAAATACAAGAACAAACTGAGAATAAGGAGGTAGTGAAGCGTCTTACTGTTGTTAGTGCTGCGGTGAGGGTAATGGCTGGGGTACGGAGATGCTCGGTGGCTCCGCAGGTTGGAATAGCGCTCACAGTAAGAACTTGAGGAGTGACTCGGAGACCCGCTGAACTGTGGTGGGCTGTTGCTGGGGCACATGGGGCCATTACTGGGCAAAAACCAGCCTCCAACTGCAAGAGAAGAAGGTTAAGTCATTACGGAGGAATCCTTCTACTGAGCATTTTTGTGTGTATAACTGATAAGAGAACTCACTCTGGGAGTAGCCAGACTGCTGAGGGTCACTGCTTTGATCCTGGGCCTCCCGATGGTCACTCCTGAGAAAATGAAGAACAAAAACTGTTACATCCTTATTCCATAAAACCATCACGCAATGTTACACCAGACTCTAAATCAGTGATGTTCTAATCTAAACCACAAGTTACTTAATTACACACACACACCTCTCTTTAGCATCCAAGAAGGCCTTAGCAAAAGGGTTGTGTTTGATCTTCAGCGCCGTAATCTAAAGAAAGAGACAAAACAATGTTTTAATCCACTGTGACAAAAACATGACAGAATTTTCTCGACTAATTTCGAGCTCCGTACCTCTTCGTTTTGGTAGGCAGTAACCGCTATGAACTGAGTCTCTGGGAAAGACTGGCTGCTGATCATTTTCTGGATGCCGCCCACCTTGACGATGTGGATCCTCGGCTCGTACTTGTGCAGGGAGTTCAACATGATCTACAGGAAGAGGGGGAATACGCAAAGTTATGTTTATGTATGGAGAAGACAATATGATCTACAAATAAACGTGCAGATGAGTACCAGGACAGGGGAGTGTCCTGAGGCCTGACCTGTCCTCCTCCATTGAGTTTGTTGGACAGTTTGACTTTGCTGAAGGACACAGGCGCTTTCATCCAGTGGGCACCGAAGTTGGGCGAGTCGGGGTGGATGTACACGCAGCTGGGGCTCTGGGGCTCCGGTTTTCCTCCTGGGACCCACTCTCCGTTGACATACTTCCAGCGGTTGTTATCTGCAGCCACGAAGTCCAGCAGCACCGAGTACATGGCGTTGGGGTCGAGACCACTCACACTGGCCTTGAGGACGGGGAACATGCGCCTGGAAACAACAAGGAACACCCACAATACGGAACACTGAGTCTGACCCATAGATAGATAGAGATACTTTATTTATCCAGACAACAGAAAATCCTACAGAAGATCTTACTACGCAGAAGCATCACATCGCCTCAGGCTTTGTGATTCTCCAACAGTAAAGATCTGCTTGAACCATGCAATAAACACCAAACCTGGGCTACAAAGAGTTCAATAAAAAACAAAAGTCGTGCATGGCCTACCTGCCAGTCTTGGTGACAATCATCTCATTGGTCAGCTCTTTAAACTTGCCCCAGAGCTCAGCATCCTCCAGGCTGAGTGTGATGTCCCTCTCGGAGGCGTCTCCTTTCTCACTGCCCTGTTGAAACTCGCTCTTCACGGCGCTCAGGAGATGCTCCAGCCTCTGGTCGGGAGTGGTACAGCTCATATCTCCAGGCTTATCGGGCAAGAAAACAAAACGAACCAAAAACGAGCCGCAACAAAGTAATCACAGGGTGGTGGTGGTGATGATGATGATGATGATGATGATGATAAGCGCCCAGACCGCGGAGTGAAGCTACTCGAATCCCGGCGCCTTGACAGCGAACTTCGACTGGAGTTTCCGCGATGACGCGCGACTTAAAAAGCGCAACGAGGACCCCCTGCTGATCCGGGGGCGGGGCCTGATCCGACGAAGCCACGCCCACTGTTTCCTCGCGCTCCACCTTGAATACATAGAAACGCGGCAAAATGGCCTGAAGTGTTAGCCTGTTTATTAGCCTGTTTATTAGCCTGTGTACTTTTAAAACACAGATTAAAACCCTTTATTAAAAATAAACGTGGTTTGTTGCAGACAATTTATTTTGCACTATGTGTGTGTGTGTGCTTTCTGTATTCTCTCTCAGCACAACAGTTAGCACCAGTATGATTCCCTCAACATTACAAACTTCTATAAGTACATTAAGTTCCTCATCATACTTCCGTGTTCTGTTCCGGGAGCTCGTTCGTATGTCCAATTTGTCCGTAAGTCCAACAAACATTCTCCAACTTCTAGGATACTAACACAATTAGCTATACACAGTATAAAACTATGTTCCATGATCTCGTTCTTGGCTGAACGATTCACGTTAAAAGAACGAGCAATGTCTGTCATCTTTTCACCTCGCTTTATTCTCCCAATTATTTTCACTTTTGTCGTTATTGCTCGGCGCTTCTTACATTTACATTTACATTTAGGCATTTGGCAGACGCTCTTATCCAGAGGGACTTACAAAAAGCGACTTACTGCTTCTTAGCAGTACCAGCTTCATCGCCGCTGCTTTTGCGCTTGCTTCCGGACATCCTGGGATGCACGTTGTATGTGATCTTACGCGATTGGACATGAGTGAAGGCCTGGGTTTGATGCCGGGTCCCAAGCCCAGAAAAAAATCAGACGGTTGCGTCAGGAAGGGCATCTGATGTAAAAACAAAAAACAAACCAAGAATAAAACCAGTGCCAAGTTGTTGTGCTGATCAGATTGTTGGCTGTGGCGGTCCCTTGACAGGAGCAGCTAAAAGACTGACAACAACCGTAAGGCTAAAAGTTCAAGACTATAAGTGTTCTGTGAGGTGTAAACTAAAAACCATGCTGTCTATCAGGCCACACAGAATCAAACCCTAATACTCTCTCTGTAACTTTAGGAAGTGTAAATTATTTTCAGTTATACACGACATGTTGTTTGTTTAGCATTTTTACACAACTCTCACAAAGGCACACTTTTTAAATGATCTGACCCCCGGATCGTGACGTGTAGATGTGTGCTGGAAGGTTAATCAGTGGTTTATTTTTTTATATTTAGTAATAAATTCACTTTACCTTTCTCGATATTTTTATTCCAACTCAAAGGCTTGAAACCTTTAAAACCTAAATGATACAAATCTGTGACAGCAACACAGCAAAGGTTAAATACAATATATATAGTGTTTATATGGCACCCTTGTTAATATGATTGGGATGATCTGTGCTATTTCTTCACCCATTTTTTTATTTTTGCTTTGTATAGTTGATTAAAAAGAAATAAAACACAGTTCATGTTGCATAGATTGTTCTAAAACAAAGGATATGTCACTCTATACTGCACAATCCTGAGCCCTATATATGTTTGTATATGTTTATTAAAAAACACAAAAAATACAGCTAAACAAAAAATGGCTAAAATGATCTGACCTACAAAAGGGCTACAAAACAGAAAAAGGAAGTCAAGCCAATCTAAAGCCGTCTTATCTGTCAGTTGTATATTTGCAAGTGATGTTAATCTTTTGTTGTCCCAAATCCACATGTGTGAAATCCTTTGTGTTTGCCTGTGTGCCTCTGTACTTGCTGAAGTGTGGATTGCTCCGGGGTGAAACTCCTTTGCAGCCCCCAGCCGCAACGCTTAACGCCGACAGGAGCTCTGATCTGAACTTACAAACCGTATTACACAGGATCAGGAGGTATATCTACAAAGCTCCTTCTGCCTTCGGCCTAATATGTGATCTTGCGTACATGTGCATCCAGAGGCTGGTTTTCTCAGCGTTGATTATTTAATTACTTCTGTAAGCAGCACAGCAAGGCATATGCTACACTACTATGCTATACTACACTACACTACACTACACTCTAGAAAGTGCAGAAATGATTTCGTGTTAGTTCATAAGGTGCATTACATCGTTCCTCGCTCATGTCTGTGTAGTTCCTGAGTGGAAAGGTCTGAGAGCAGCTTTGTGGAGTGTGACTTCTTTACTGCGCCACTTCCTACTGCATTTCTCTCCTCAAAGGCCATAAAGTCGTAGAGCTTCCTCGCACTTATCAACGCCAAGGTTTCAGTTCCATCTTCTTCTTTTTTTTGGTTTTGGGGAGCTTTTGTTTTTCCTTAAACTAAGAAACTAGCTAAGAAAAATAAACGGTGTTACTTCCTGTATCTGCTAATATAAATGATTAAAAGTAACTATTACCACTACTACTAATAATAATAATAACAATAATAATAATAATAATAATAATAATAATAATAGAGAAGGGCTGATAGTCCTTAGTTTGAATTCTTAAATGTTGAATTTTGCTCACAAATATTTGATTATTATTCATAACAGTCCGATGATTACACAGTCCATGTTGCTGTACACAAATAGTTGTAACATGTTGTTAATCATTTGATTACACTTCCTTCCACTGTTTTTAAAATCATGTGTGTCCCACCCGTCGACGTGCTGTGCTTTGTGGGAAATAGAGATCTCGTCAGTGTCTCCAGGGTTAAGAGATGCTGCCTGGCCCTGGCACAAGCTCTCTATCACCAGGGTGAGAAATATTACAGAGGACTGGTGCTCCACAAAGAAACGCTTATAAGGGACGATGCATATTTTCCACCGTTCTCTCCTCACCAGCCTAAATAAGTAAACAGTGGAAGATGACTCAGGCCTGGGAAGAGGACACACACATACACACACAAAGCGCAAGCATCTTTACCCAAAAGTGATCGATATCCTGTATTCAGTTCACAACTGAGTGTATTCAGATTTAACAGAGGGAGTTAACTTTGCAATACAAAAAAATATATCTTAGCAAGTAAGAAGATCTTGAATATAGTTAAATTTATCTACACTTTCTTAAGATTAAAACAAATCATTAATACATAATAAGTATTAAGCTTACTAAGTTTTACAAAAAAAACTTTTATAAAAGTTTTAAGCGAAAATTTTAATTAAAGTAACAGTTGACTAGAACTAAGCTTAATAATCTTATATTAGTTTTGTTGTAATTTTATTAGAAAGTGTATATAAATATAAGAAAGTGTAGATAAATGTAACTAGATTAAAGACATTTTACTCTTATAATTTTAGTAACGTTTTTGTTTGTAAAGGTTTGTTGTGAACTTATTTGATAAATGAAACATATTTGTAATAAAAGTGCAGATAAATGTAACTAGATTTAAGATATTTTCATTTACAATTTTAACATTTGACTAATAAAGGCTAAATAACCTTTAATTTGGTTTGTTGTAATATTATTTTTGAACATATAGATAAATTTTACTAGATTCAAGACATTTTACTCTCACAGTGTTACTAACATTTGACAAGAAATACACTTAATAATTTTGTATTTGGTTTATTGTAAACTTTTTTAGAAAAGTGTAGATGAATTTTATTATATTCAAGACATTTTCACATATTTTTTTTTCATTTTAGTAACATTTGATTAGAGATAAGCTTAATAACCTTTACTTTGGTTGGTTGTCGTCTTATTTTATCAAAGTGTTCACGATAATTCCGCTTACAATTTTAGTGAAATTAGACCAGAAATAAACTTATGAATCTTGTATTTGGTTTGTTGTAATCTTATTTTAGGAACATGTGGGTTGTGTTTCTTTTTCTTTTCACTTTATCGTCCTGTGTGTTTGCGTGTTTATTTTTAACTGTTTTAAGAAAGTTGATGCTTTAGGACAGGTATCAGTCCTTCACTTCCCCCTACACACACACACACACACACACACACACACAGGCTTCCCCTACTCTTCACCAGATGTGGATTGAGCCCTGAGATGCGTCTGTCACTGCTGCATTTCCACTTCAAGTTCAGGAAATCTAAACTTTCCTCTCCTAATCACCCTGGCTTTGAAAAGGATAAAAAGACTTTGCAGGCTCTGTAATTGTTCCCTGCTCCCTCCCATCTCAGCCTCTGTCCTCAACAATAGGTCCGGGACCTTTGGGATGCTAATGAAACAGAGCAGGAGCCTATGATAGACTTTATCTTGTACAGTGAGAAAGAAGATGCACGAGCTTGTGACTGTTTTAAAAATCAGTGAAATTTGTATGAAATATACTGTTAATAAAAATAAAAAAAAAATTCATGAATGACTTTTAGTAGCATTTGAGTAGAAGTAAGCTTAATAATCTTATATTTGGTTTGTTATAACCTTATTTTAAAAACGTGTAGAAATTTTTTTACCTATATTCAAGATTTAACTAGAAATATGCTTATATAATAAAGTATCTAATAATCTAATTAGAATAATGTACCTAAATACAATAAAGTGCCAATGTAAAGTGCTGGATATAATACCAGTTTTACCGGTTCTGCCTTGTGCATGTAGTCATACGTACTAATGAAAAAGTAAAAAAGCCATATTTCATGAACAACTGTTTAATCTGTAATGACTGTTTAATGCTGCTGTAAAGATATCAGCAGAGCTTGAACTGTGTCCTAGTGAGCTGTGTGTGTGTGTGTGTGTGTGTGTGCATCTGTAGGCTTCATGTTTTCTGGTGCAAATATGTACAGCTGAGGTCAGCAGACACCAGTGTGTGAGAAAACACACAATTAAACCCCGAGTTTGTAGTGAGCAGCTGTACCTTAGCTGCAGGATCGAGAAACTTAAATGAAATGGAATGCATAATTTAAGCTCAAATACAGCTGATATATCAGAAATCTGCTCATCTGCACATGACGTTGATCCTAAAGATCACATCCCCTTCACTCCGAGGTGTTTAACATAGAACTCAAGACTGCAGCGCTTCTCGTCTGGCCTTCACATTAAAGATCTACAGGCTTATGATCTCACTGAAGCTCCATGACCATAAACACCACAGACCATAAAAACAGGACAAACAAAAGCTCTAGGGCTCTAACCAGGGCTTCTTTTACTGCATTCCCACGCCAGGGACCGTTACCGTTACTGTTACCTGCATAATGCTGGATCTAACTCATATGGCTTCACTTCATCTCCTTTCAATCTTCAATCAACACACACACAAACACACACACTCACACAAACACACCCCAATTCCCCAGCAGCACCCTGTCTTTTTTTTTCCTGCCACCCAAAGCCCTGCTGTAGTCCAGGTGTACAAACACTAAATGCTGAGCGCAGATCAAAGCCGCTCATTAAAGGACAATAGAAACGGCCCACTCCTGGATCTTTTACCACAGCTGTAGCTCCGTCCACCCCACCTCCGCCCCTGGTCTCATCCACTGCCATCTACAGGAGGGTTTCATTATTTCATCTGCTTAGGGTGATTAGAGAACAGCAGAGCCTGAACGTCACTGATCGCACCAACGATGGTTCAATTACTGACATCTTTAAAGGAAACATAATTTAAAAAAGGCATAGATAACAACTGATGAAGCATGCATAATTTTATTGGGCTCTTTTAGGTAAAATTAGATTTTAGAACTAGAACCGAGCGAACCTAAGTAAATATTGTAAGACTTCTTGGGACACCATGTGACACAGCATGTCCGGGGAACGGCGAAAAGCTGTGGAGAACATATAAAAGATTCACAGGGAATACTTTTGCATGTATGAGCAAACCGAGTGTTCATTTTTACGTTTATCGCACTGAGGCGATTTTGGGCTTCAAACATTTGGTTGCTAGGCAACCTGGGCTAGCTAGCTACCTTTCGCCCATGATTAATGTACATATATTATATTCCCAGCAAACTCCCATGTCTGACATTTGTTGTGGTAACCAAATCCAGCTGCAGTTTACATTTCACACTGCGGTGTCTAATGAGAGAACGCACTCAGGGCCGAGCAGCTGAAGCGAGCAGATGGAAATGATATACTTGATAACGACTGGAGAGTGCGCATGAGTCAGAGCGTCTGATTTATACAGGAGCTTCATCACACAGAAGTGTGAGTTCGTCTCTCTCTCTCTCTTTATATAGATGTGTTCATTCTTACTGACGGTTCACAGTTTGGAAAAGAATTTGTTTCTTCAGAATACAGCAGATTTTCACTCACTCGAGTGAGATTTTGTTCCACTTTTTCACAACAAGCACCATGATGATGATGATGATGATGATGATGATGGTGGTGGCCATGTGACTCTTGTCTGATTCAAGATGCAAGATTCAAGATTCAAAGAACTTTATTAAACTGTACTCCTGTAAGAAGTGTAACTATGCTGCAGGGAAAAACCTTAAAACAGATGAGATGAGCTGAGAACGACGTGCTCGCTGACTCTCCTGGGAAAGCGCTGCAGTGGTCAGACCTGGCAGTGCGACCGGTCGGTGCTCGTGCTGGTCTTTGATGGAACCTAGCTCTTTGTAGTCATCGTGAAGATGGCTTGTTAGTCAGTAAAAGTGAGGGCTAAATGGCTCCGTGGCAGGAAGCTGTTTACATGGTGACGCTCAACCTGCCTGTAGCCCCCCATTGTCTGCGGCCCTATCGCCTACTTCATTAGCATTTCCATAAGAAAGGAGAAGTAATTGCACCTTTTCTTCTGATCTCCCTTCATCTCCAGAACCCTTAAATGTTCCTCTGAACTCTCTCGGCTGATCCCACACATGGAAAACCCGGAAACGCTGCTTTTTTTTCATAGGTGTTGCCCAGTTTAAATGTGTCCAGGGGGACGTGTGTGATCCGGGTAATCATTTAAACACGGGTGGTTTAGCTAACGTTTCTCAATATGACATCGTTAAGCCAGATTCTAAACTTTTATTTATATTTTAAGCTTGAAAATGTCTTGCACTATTGCCAGAATCATGATAATTCAGATAGATAAATAATACAATAAACAAGAAAGCAGTTAATATATCTAACTTTTAACTGAATAATATCTTTTTACCTCCCAAGAGTGTAATATTGAGCTTATTTTCATTTTAAGCAAACAAAACTCCCACCACAGCGCGATCGTGTACTTTAAACAGCCGTCTAATAGTTCAGTCTTCACATTCTGATGTCTACAGTCAGATCTCAGAGCAGCTTATTCACACTGACAGTTCAAAGATTGTCAGTTTCTCGTAACTTCCACAGCAGAAAATCTCCACTATAACCTGTAGCCCTTAAAACTCAGAACATTTTAGCCATTATTTGTTTTGCTGTTTTTTTTTTAAATAATCATATACAGGGCTCAGGATTGTGCAGTATGGAGTGACATATCTCATATTTCAGCCCTAAATAGGAAATATGATGAACTCATTTTAGTTCATTTTAACAGACTACCCAAACATGACTGAGGCAAAATAAATAAATAAATAAATAAATAAATAAAAGGTCACATAGGCAATGAAACAGCACAGATACACATGATCATGTCTTTTTCTGGTTTACTGCCAAAAATTATAATATTATAAAATTATAATAATAATAATATGATATAAAAAAAATTTTTTTATCATTATTGACTTACAGTATGCTGTGATCTTTTCCTCTTTTTAAGGGTTAAAAAGATTAGATGTGAACTAACACACACACACACACACACGACACATGAGAGTTGTTTACAACATTCACACACTCAGCTCTAAAACGTATCAGAGAAATAAATTTTAGTAAAAATACTTAGTTAAGATGATACTGCTGAGCTAAGGCTAAGATTTTGACCTTTGTTTCTCATAGAAGAAGGTGTGACACTGATCCACCTTTCCAAACAAACCCTTTAGCCCTGTGTGTCTATACGTGTGAGTGAGCACAGAGAACTTGCCACTTGCGGCCAGTCATTAGGAAATGAGGCAAGGATACAAGGACGATGAGCGGTCTAACACCGTGTGGAGGAGCGCAGGAAGAGAGCGATCCCTCCCCACCCCGTCTGCCTCTCTTTGAACTGCACGCGTGAGAGTGGAAGGTTCAGGAGGCTGTGGGCCTCTGCGGAGAAAACAATCGACAGCCTCCTAATTCCATCAAGCTCACAGCATGCATGCATGCGTACACACCGCAGCGAGTGTGTTTCCTCACCCTCACACTGGGATACCTGCCACCCAACCAGGTGGGCAAACACTCCCGAGTCCATCGACCTGTCAGGATGTGTTGAATACTGATCTGTAGTCGTGTCAAGATGATCAAGTTCTGGTTCACGCTGAAGGCTTTGGTTCCACCAACCGGTCTTATTTCACATCACGTTTTACAGGCTGTCATAAAAACTGATGACGTGCAAATTTTTTCAGACCACCATGTTTGAACCAGTATAACCAGTTCACTGTAGGAAATGGGAATATTGTGGATAGTCAGTCTGGTAGATCTGCGTAAACTGTGAAGGCAGCTCATCTCAATCACTTCCTGTTTGTTTATGTTGCGTTCTTAGCTTCCACACTATCAGCATCTTGAGTGTGGGGTGTGTGTGTGTGTGTGTGTGTGTGTGTGTGTGTGTGTGTGTGTGCACGTACCCCCCAGAGTGAGTTTAGCTGCCTTACCTATTACCCCTGGCCCCATGTGGACGAGTACAAAAGCAGTAGGATGTACCTTTGCGTCTGGTCCATTGTTCATGGGAGAGCCAGCGGGGCTCGTTCTGCACACGGCTTCACCCCAGTTGCATGTCAGGCAGCTCATCGCCTCCCATCATGCCATGCGGTTTGCTTTAACTAATAGTGCTAAGTGTCACTTGACAAAGGCAAGGAAGATGGGATATTATATAATCCACAATGTTCCATACCTCATGTTGTCCTCACACATTAACTCTTACCTCACTAACATGTACAGTATCGTACAAAACTTTACCCAGTCGTGTTCCAAGCGGACCCTGGTACGGTACCACTATATACTTTAGAATGTAAGTAAACCATTGGAAATGTAACACAATTTGTTCATATTTATTTGATTACAGAAATCACTACTTAAAACACAAGGTTGTTATGTTTACATTTACAATTTATTTTAGTATAAAGTTAGCACTATAATTAGATGCTATGCAATTGCAAAGAATGTAAGAAATTGCCAACAAATAATCTTTTAATGTTTCATTTATTACAGAAACTAACAAATAAAACATTTTTACTTACAGTAATAAGTAAGTGCAACACAATTACAATTTATTTGTTTGGAACTGTACTTCAAATCAAGTGTTTCATAATATTTCACAAAGTTCCATAATGTTCCATAATTGTTCACAAGGTTCCACAAACGTCCATGCTGTTTTATAAAGTCCCATAATAATAAGTTTCACAAAGTTCCATAATGTTCCACAAAATTACATAATGTTTCCAGAGGTTCCAAAAAGTTCTATAAAGTTTCATAATTTTGTGAAAAGTTTCACAAAGTTTCATATTTTTTGACAAAAGTTCCATAATGTTCCACAAAATTACATAATGTTTCCAGAGGTTATAAAAAGTTCTATAAAGTTTCATAATTTTGCGAAAAGTTTCACAATGTTTCATATTTTTTGACAAAAGTTCCATAATGTTTCCCAAGTTTCCAAAAAGTTCTACAAAGTTTTAAAATGTTCCACAAAGTTCTATAATTTTTCATAAAAGTTTCACAAAGTTCCATAATGTTCCAGAATGCCATGGATTATATCTCACATAAACAGAATAGTTAATTAGTTAATTCGAACCCTGACAGGAAACAATCTACTGTTGATGCAATAAAAAATCAAACTTAAATAAAACCAAAAGTAATAAATATCCTGCAGTTCTGAGGTTTATAAAGCGCACAACACCTGCTCTTACCCATGAGCCATTTCCCTGTAAAACACTGACTGACCCACACATCTGCATGACCTTCATCATGATCTTTAATCTTAATAAAATCTGCAGCGTTTAACAAAATTTCAGTCAGAAATCAGACCTCAGCAGTGGCAGGAAGACGACTAACAAGAGTTAACGGGTGATTGTCAGAGGTGCTTTAAAAACTCTGTCCCCTGGTGAACAACGGTGTACAACTCTGGCCCCCAGTGCAAGTGTGGACATTTGTTTGAAATGCTGCAGTGATGGAGAGCTTGATTTGCTGTCACAGTTCACAAAAAGTCTTGAAATGTTACATGTTTATATGTATGTAGTAATTTTCTGCATGGGATCATAAGCGGGCGACTGGGATCAGCACCTATTTAACTGGGGTGTGTGAGTAAATGATGGCATGAGGTGCATTCAGGTCTGTATTGTAGATGCTGCTTTCTGAGTGCTTTTCAGTGTTTGGTGACATCTCCATTGATCCGCCCTCCTCTCTGTTCAAACAGCCGGGGGTTAATAACAGAATAAAAGCCTGTCAAACACATCTGGACAAGTGAGGACTTTCCTGAAGCTGAAAAGTCCACAGTGAGACCAGACTGACAACCTGGGACTGGTTCGTTTTCATTTAAAACTGGAAACAATTGTTGAATATTAGCTCAGCATATCACCTCAATACCCCTGTACATATCACCCCAATACCCCTGTAAATATCACCCCAATACCCCTGTAAATATCACCCCAATACCCCTGTACATATCACCCCAATACCCCTGTAAATATCACCCCAATACCCCTGTAAATATCACCCCAATACCC